>CAUYQU010104607.1:0-15412 GCA_963574635.1 Cheracebus regulus
CAGCCATCAAAAACGATGAGTTTGTGTCCTTTGTAGGGACATGGATGAACCTGGAAACCATCATTCTCAGCAAACTGACACAAGAACACAAAATCAAACACCGCATGTTCTCACTCATAGGCGGGTGTTGAACAATGAGAATACATGGACACAGGGAGGGGAGCACTATATGCTGGAGTCTGTTGGGGGAAATAGGGGAGGGACAGTGGGGGGTGAGGTGTTGGGGGGAGATAGCATGGGGAGAAATGCCAGATATAGGTGAAGGGGAGGAAGGCAACAAATCACACTGCCACGTGTGTACCTAGGCAACAATATTGTATGTTCTTCACATGTACCCCAAAACCTAAAATGCAATAAAAAATAAAATTAAAAAAAATTAAAAAAAATAAAATAAAGACTTAAATCCAAGACCTGACACTATGAAACTACTAGAAAAACATTGGAGGCCAGCTGTGGTGGCTGATGCCTGTAATTCCAGCACTTTGGGAGGCTGAGGTGGGTGGATCACCTGAGGTCAGGAGTTCGATACCAGCTTGACCAACGTGGTGAAACCCCATTTCTACTAAAAAAAAAAAAAATACAAAAATTAGCCAGGCATGGTGACGGGTGCCTGTAATCCCAGCTACTCGGGAGGCTGAGGTGGGACAATTGCTTCAACCTGGGAGGTGGAGGTTGCAGTGAGCCGAGATCACGCCACTGCACTCTCAGCCTGGTGACCAAGGACAGAGCAAGACTGTGTCTCAAAAATTAAAAAAGAAGAAGAAGAAGAACATATTGAAGAAATGCTTCAGGGCAAATTTTTTTTTAAGTAAGACGGCAAAAGCACAGATAACAAAAGCAAAAATAGATGAATGGAATTACATCAAGCTTACAAGTTTCTTTACAGCAAAGGAAACATTCAACAAAGTGAAGAGATAATCTACAGAATGGGAGAAAATATTTGTACCCATTAATCAACCTGTCTTCAATGCCCCCTTCTCCCCTCCCCATGCCCCGACTCTAAGAACTGCCACTCTACTATCTATCTTTATGAGATCCACGTTTTTACTCCCACAATGAGTAAATTTCAATATTTGTTTTCCTGTCTTTGGCTTATCTCACTTAATATAATGACCTCCAGGCCAGGCTTGGTGGCTCATGCCTGTAATCTCAGCACTTTGGGAGGCCAAGGCAGGCGGATCACTTGAGGCCAGGAGTTTGAGATGGGGAAACCCCGACTCTACTGAAAATACAAAAATCAGCCATGAGTGCATGTACCTGTAGTCCCAGCTACTCGGGAGGCTGAGGTGGGAAGATGACTTGAGGCCAAGAGTTTGAGGCTGCAGTGAGTCAAGATCGTAAATATCTTTTCTCATTGGGTAGATTGTCTCTTCTCTTTGTTAAGTGTTTCCTTTACTGTACAGAAGCTCTTTAGCTTGATGTAATCCCATTTGTCTATTTCTGCTTTTGTTGTCTCTGCTTTTGCTGTCGTACCCCAAAAATCTTTGCCCTATCCTGAAGCACGAACTTCACTCACTGTACCTCCAAATCCCTGGTTCAAGGGATTCTCCTGCCTCAGCCTCCTGAGTAGCTAGCATTACAGGTGTGTGCCACCACACTCAGCTAATTTTTGTAGTTTTAGTAGAGACGGGGTTTCACTATGTTGGCCAGGATGGTCTCGATCCTCGTGATCTGCCTGCCTCGGCCTTCTCAAGTGTTGGAATTACAGGCATGAGCCACCGCGCCCAGCCTCTCAATATGTTTTTCTAGTAGTCTTATAGTTTCAGAAGGAATGACAGCTGGTATTCGATACTTCAGTAGGGTAACTATAGTTTATAGTAATTTGCTGTATATTTCAAAATAGGTTGAAGAGAAAAAATTAAATGTTCTCAGCATAAAGAAAAGATACATTTCTGAAGTGATGGGTATTCCAATTGCCCTGATTTGACTGTTACACATTATATGAACATATCAAAATATCACTTGAACTCTGAAAATATGTACAACCTCTATTTCTCAATTTTTTTTTTTTTTTTGAGAGAGAGCATCTGGCTCTGACACCCAACTTGCAGTTCAGTGGCACAATGATATTGGCTCACTGCAGTCTGGGACCACCCAGATTCAAGCAATTCTCATGCCTCAGCCTCCAGAGTAGCTGGGACTGCAGGCATGTACCACCACCGCTGACTAATTTTTGTATTTTTAGTATCGATGGTGTTTGCCATGTTGGCCAGGCTGGTCTTGAACTCGTGGCTTCAAGTTACCTGCCTGCCTCGGCCTCCCAAAGTGTTGAAATGACATGCGTGAGCCAGGACACCCGACTAATTTTTGTATGTTTAGTAGAAACGGGGTTTCAGCATGTTGCCCAGGCTGGTCTTGAACTCCTAACCTCAAGGTATCCGCCCGCCTCGGCCCACTTTATATCCATGCTAAGGTGTTACAGGTACTGTTGAGACTGAAAGGTTTTAAGGAGAAAAGTAACGTGGGCCATGTATACATCTTAGATCAATCCCTCTGGCTGCTGTCTGGGAGATTGTTTAGACTGGGGTAAGAGTGGAAGTAGAGTCCAAATAGGAGGCTACCGAAGGAGTCCAAGCAAAAAGTCATGGGGCCTAAAGAGGTTCTGAGGATGAGGTGGAGCCAGAAGCGATCAACAAGACATGTCTCAGAGCATTAATGGAGACCACGAGCCTTGAGTACTCACTGGATGCGTGTGTGCAGGGCAGTGACACAGGACAGGAGGCAAGAGGGGCTGCCTAAAGAGCGCAGAGAGAGAGAACCCTCTGTGATAGCCTCCAGTCTGTCTCTTCTAGGGGAGACGGCAGGGGAGGGAAAGACCGGAGAAGGAAGAGGTTTGGAGTATCAAGGAAGAAACCCCGAGAGGCCAGGTGGCAAGACCGAAGCCCCGCCCCCGGCTCTGGCCCCGCCCCCGGCTCCACCTCTTCTCCTTCCCGCCTCCCACCCCGAAACCGCGGCTCATCCTCGAGGGCGGAGAGAAGTGGCATTTGAGTCCTCCGGTATCCCAGCAGGCAGTGCAGCCTAGAGACGCTGACAAAGGAGCGGAGGAGCAGTCGCAGCTGCTTTCCGAGGAAGCCGGTGTTGCTGAGGTGAGAGTCCCCCGCCGTCCCGTCACCCACTTCCTCTGACTTCGGGAAAACGTGGAAGTTACGTGGCTGAGAGCCCCCAGCCAAAGAATGACCCATCCCCACAGCCTGAGCTTGGCTCTGTGATTGACAGCCGGGTTTTGCGGCGCCGGGATGCGGGTGGGCGGCGGGGAAGAGGCGGCGGGGGTCTTTTCCTGTCCCGTGTGTGCCTGGCAGTGGACCCTCCGCCCGCAGCGCCCGGCCCCGGGGTCTGGCCAGCTAGTGTGTGGCTCGCTCCTGCCTGGGCAAAGGCAGGCTCGGGAGCCTCTTGCTGCCTGCCCAGCGGAGTTTGGTTGCCCCGGGGATGCGGCTCTAGGGACAACTCTTTGGTGGACGCAGAGAGGAGGGCTGGGGGAAGGAGGTTGACTCTCTGTTTGGGGTGACACGGTCCTCGCCCTTCCTCCAGCTCAGCTGGTCGCCCCAGCGAGCAACTGGAAGGAAATCGGCTGGGCTGGAGCGAGGCGTCCCGGGATATCCTCGGCTCTGCTCTCTTTGGCTGGAGGGAGATGAAAGTGGGGTGGAGAGGCAGGGTGGGAGAGCAAACCCCTTCTTGGAATAATGGGGTACGGTGTAGGGGGTGAGTGGCCTATATCCTTCCCCTTCCCTGGACCTCTGCACGGATCCTGATGGTTGCACCAGCTGCTCTGCTGTAAACAGGCTCACATGATCTGTTTCACATGGAGCGGCCGGTGTGGGGACGAGGGCTGGGAAGGCTGGGCCCCAATCAGGTGGAGCTGAAGTCCTAGGACAGACCACTTTTTACTCCCTCGCCAGCCCTCCAGCGGTTAATCAATGTTCCGCGGTTTCCCCCTTTGAAGGAAAGTAATTAACATCTACCCTCTCCGGCTGAAGTAGCAGTTCTGCCCCAGTAGAATGGGAGCGATCTCCCGTCGGGGAACGAGAGGACAAATACTAAGTGAAAATTTACCTTTGAGGGAAATAAGAAGAGGACGTAAACGTGAAAAATTGGGTCCTTTGGATCTTGCCTAAAAGCAGTCCTGTTCTTTCGGAGTGCATTGCGTTCTTAATGTGAATTCCAGACAGGGGAAAGTCTACTTTTTCAGGCAAGGCACACATGGGATTTAATAACGTTCTCGGTGAAGATCTTGTCCACACTTCCTCTAAGTACTGGAAAATCTCTGCCTAGAAAATACGATATACAGGATATTAAATACGGAGTGGATGCCAACTTTTAGATTACAGTTATACTTGGTAGTGAGAAGTTTGGAAAACAGGAAATGGGGCCAAATGTGCCTTTCAGGCTGTTCACATCTACATACCCAATCAGGATGCGAGATTAAAGTAGTTTCTGAAGCATTTCTTGAACTCTCAAAACAACAGAGGTTTACTCAAATACTAGGAAAATTTAGAATTTTTCAACTCTAGAAGAGATAGCTATGATAGATTCCCTATACTTGTATTAATAATATATAATTAAATGTAATGGACACATATTCAGTATAAAGTTACTCCTTTATAGGCAAAAATAGAAAACAGAGCAAATAGTTTGTAAAACAATGCATGTTTCTTCCTTAAATTGTTCATGCACGTTTGCTTTCCAAGTGTTTTATTTTTTTTCTTAGATTTTACATTTAACTCCATTTTCTGAAAACAAACAGTTAAGAAATTATCAGAAAACCTATTCCATTCCCTAATAGGCCAATAAAGTAACTTGGTACTATTCTTTTTCTGCTTTTAAAGAAGTTTAAAATGGAATATAGAGACATTTTACATGTCTACAAAAAACATCTTGTTTTGGAGACAGTCTTGCTCTGTGGCCCAGGCCTGGAGTGCCGTGGTACAATGTCAGCTCACTGCAACCTTTGCCTCCCAGGCTCAAGCGATCTCCCATCTCAGCCTCCCTAGTAGTTGGGACTACAGGCGTGCCACCACGACTCCCCGTTTGACTTTTGTATTATTACTTTTTTGAGACAGAGTCTTGCTGTCACCCAAGATGGAGTGCAGTGGCATGATCTTGGCTCACTGCAGCCTCTACCTCCCAGGCTTAAGCGATTCTCCTGCCTCAGCCTCCCAATTAGCTGGGATCACAGGCGTGCACCACCACTACCAGCTCATTTTTATATGTTTAGTGGAGACTGGTTCTACCATGTTGGCCAGGCTGGTCTTGAACTCCTGACCTCAAGTGATCTGCCCACGTCAGCCTTCCAAAGTGCTATGATTATACGCATGAGCCACCATGCCTGGCCAACTTTTGTAATTTTTGTAGAGATGGGTCTTTACCGTGTTTGCCCAGGCTGGTCTCAAACTCCTGGTCTTAAGTGGTCTGCCCATCTTGGCTTCCCAAAGTAATTCCAAAGCTGGGATTACAAGCATGACCCACCACACTCAGCCTTCTACCTCCACCTCCTGGGTTCAAGCAGTTCTCCTGCCAAGTCTCCCAAGTAGCTAGGATTACAAGCGCCCACCACCACACCCAGCTAATTTTTGTATTTTTAGTAGAGACGGGGTTTCATCATGTTGGCCAGGCTTGTGGCTTGTCTTGAACTCCTGACCTCAGGTGATCTACCTGCTTCGGCCTCCCAAAGTGCGGGGATTACAGGCATGAGCCACTATACCTGGCCAAAAATAATTTTTTTTAATTAGCTGGGCATAGTGGCTTGGCACCTGTGGTCTCAGCTACTCAAGAGGCTGAGATGGGAAGATCACTTGAACCTGGGATGTCGAGGCTGCATTAAGTTGAGGCCATGCCACTGCACTTCAGCCGGGCGTGATGGCTCACACCTGTAATCTCAACATTTTGGGAGGCCAAGGCAGGTGGATCACCTGAGAGAGTTCGAGACCAAACTGGCCAACATGGAGAAACGCCGTCTCTACTAAAAATACAAAATTAGCCGGGCGTGGTGCCTCTTGCCTGTAATCCCAGCTACTCAGGAGGCTGAGGCAGGAGAATCACTTGAACCTGGGAGGTGAAGGTTGCAGTGAACCCAGATCATGTCATTGCACTCCAGCTTGGGCAACAAGATTGAAACTCTGTCTCAAAAAAAGAAAAAGAAATAGGAATTGCACCCTGCAGAATTCTCATTAGGTACATATAGGTTGACCTATACCTCTCTTCATCAGGAAATTGAAGGTGGCCTCAGCTAAATCCTGCCTCCAAAATTAGAAATAACAGCTTCAGTTGACTTTCTTGACCTTCAGGGCAGAGAACAAAGTCTGATTCTTTTACTCATTCCGGCTTCTTCCTGAATTAGGCAGACTATGTTATTAGTGATTAAGTTAGAATTCTTTTTTAAAAAGGAAGGCTGTAGCAGTGTCTTACTTTAGCAGTACCTTGGTTACATCACCAGAACCAATGTCTGGTTTTCAGCTTTTCCAGGTGCAACATTTCATTGGCACATCCAGAAACTGTCGGTCTCACTGATTGATTCACACCAACCAAACTCAAAAGATTCCTATGAGCATGAATGGCAACTTACTAACTCTCAGAAGGAGAACTGCCAAACAGACCAGAAGACTCATGTATAAGCCAAGGCAAGCTTTGCTCTTGACTATATGGAAACACAGAGAACTTGCTCTTGAACTCCCCTTTTTCCAGGTTCTATGAGGACCACTTTTTTCAAGCCTAGCAGTAATATATTCTTTTATGTAAAAACCATTTCAGTCACACCTTTGTGTAGATATATCCTAGTCACTTGGTTGAAGTGGGTCACATGTAAAACATCTCTAAAAATCTGTTTCTTCTCCATTTCCAAACCCTTAGCCTAGGCCCTCATCATTTCTTCATGCCACATTTATTCAACAGTTTATTTTTGTTTTTTTATTTTTGAGATGGAGTTTTGCTCTTGTTGCCCAGGCTGAAGTGTAATGGTGTGATCTTGGCTCACTGCAACCTCTCCCTCCCTGGTTCAAGCAATTCTCCTGTCTTGGCCTCCCAAGTAGCTGGGATTACAGGTACATGCCACCATGCTTGGCTAATTTTTGTATTTTTCGCAGAGATGGGGTTTCATCATATTGGTCAGGCTGGTCTCGAACTCCTGACCAAGTGATCTGCCCGCCTTGGCCTCCCGAAGTGCTGGGATTACAGCTGTGAGCCACCACACCTGGCTGGTTTTTTATTTTTTATGGTAACAACTCAGGAGTCAGGTGTTGTGGTTGAATGGTCAATGGCAACCCTCTCCTACTTCCAATCTTATTAGATCAGTTCCCTGCTTAAAGTCCTTAAGGCCAAGCACAATTGTAGGTTATGCTTGTAACCCCAGTGCTTTGGGAGGCCAAGACAGGCAGATCACTTGGTCAGTTCGAGACCAGTCTAGGCAACATAGTGAGACCTTGTCCCTATATTTAAAAAAGAAAATGAAAATCCTTGGGTGGTTTCCCACTGCCTGCAGCAGTGGTTCTCAAAGTTTAGTGTGGATCAGAATCACCTGGAAGACTTGTTAAAACAGATGGCTGGGCCCCAATCCCAGAATTTCTGATTCAGTAGGCCTAGGGTGAGAACCAAGAATTTGTGTTTCTAACAAGCCAGAACCACTGGCATAGGGAATCAAATCTAAACCCCCAAACGTTCACAAAATCTTTCACAGTCTGCCTCTAACTTACCTTTCTAGCTGAATCTCTTGCCACTCCTCCCATATATGCTAGTTGTAACCATATGCCAAAGCTCATTTTAAACATCCCTTTCGTGCTGCTACACACATTCTTCCTGGAATTCACCTGGCCCTCCACTTCTACTGCAGACTAGCCTTAAGGCAGATGATCACTTTCTTTATGCTCCCAGAGCACTTTGTATCTATCAGCAGTTTAACACTTCTCATATCATATCCTAGTTACTGCTGTATATCTGTCTTTCCTGCTATTCCCTGTTTTTGGAGGGCTGACAAAACATTTTCATCTTGTCCCCATATTCCCTAGCACAGTGCCTCATATATATGTGCTCAGGAAATGTTTGTTGAATCTGTGATTCTTTTTTTTTTTTTTTTTGCGTGAGACATTGTCTCACTCTGTTGCCCAAGCTGGAGTGCAGTGGTGCAATCTCAGCTCACTGCAACCTCTGCCTCCTGGGCCCAAGGTTCTCCTGCCTCAGCCTCCCAAGTAGCTGAGATTACAGGTGCCTGCCACCATGCCTGGCTCATTTTTGTATTTTTAGTAGAGACCGGGTATCGCCATGTTGGCCAGGTTGGTCTTGAACTCCTAACCACAGGTGATCTACCTGCCTCAGCCTCCCAACGTGCTGGGATTACAGGCGTGAGCCACTGCGCCTGGCCACAAATTTGTGATTCTAAAACTTCTCAGTGCTACATGTAGCAACATATATATGATCATATAATATGGATTTTGCTTTGAGAATTGCAAATCTTGAAATAAATGAGGACATATTGAGATATTGTAAAACATAGAAAAACACATTAATTATAACCAGGTTGTAAATAACACATTTGAAAATATGAAGTGTTTTCAAAAAGACATTAGGGTATTCTTTCTTTTGATCTTGAAATGTATACTACTCAACTTTTAAATCTTGAATATGGACTAGCCAATCACTACATATGCTTTATAGCAATCAATCCCATTAGTTCAAATAGCAAAGCATACCAAAAATCTAGAAAATATATAAAAACAGGCCAAGTGCAGTGGCTCATGCCTGTAATCCCAGCACTTTGGGAGGCTGAGGTGGGTGGATCACGAGGTAAAGAGATCGAGACCATCCTGGCCAACATGGTGAAACCCCATCTCTACTAAAAATACAAAAATTAGCTGGGCATGGTGGTGCGTGCTTGTAGTCCCAGCTACTCGGGAGGCTGAGGCAGAATTATCACTTGAACTGGGAGGTGGAGGTTACAGTGAGCCAAGATTGTGCCACTGTACTCCAGTCTGGTGACAGAGCAAGACTCCATCTAAAAAATATATGTATATGATATATAAACAAAATTGCCAAATATTAAGCAATGAGCATTAAAGTAGAAAGTAAACATTAGAATGTCACTTGTTATGACTTGAGGAAAATGCCAGCCATTAGAAACCCTAATAAACAATACTGGCAATTCAGAGGAGGACAATTGAGTTTATGAAGTGGGAGGGAAGGAGATTTTAATACTAGTGAGACTAAAGGAAAACATATTGCTCTTAACGATTTAGTATTTAGTTGGCCATTGGCACGGGAGGCACAGAGTATGGAAGAAGGAGATAGCCCCTGTGCCCAGATAAAAGGGAGCCGACCTGAAGGTGGAGCTGGGAACCTTAATCAGAGTAAACAGCAAGAGCCAGGGAGAGATAGTTAAGTAGCTGGTACACTGACCAAGCAGATGGGTTGCCAGTTTCTGAGTGAAGACTGTACTTCGAATCATCCTTAACTGTTTTCAAACTTTGAACCACTTCTTTCACTTGCTTCTTGCAGCCTCCTTTTTCCAAAAACAGGTTGTGGGGTACAAATGAGAAAATGCTATGAAAGCGGCTTCAGTGCAACTTAACAGTCTCTAAGTTTTGTATCTATGGTGGCAAAATGGATTCCTGTTTATCTCAAAGTCTTTTCCTTCCTCTGGTCAATGCAAAGTGAGGAAAATGGAGAAAATCATCATACTTTGGGGTGCTGGTCTCCCTGGATTGATGGTAGTGGCAGGCGTGTGTGAAGATCTCAGTGTTTATGCTTTTTTTTTTTTTGTCGCAAAGTAGTTTGCATACTGGTCACAAGGTGGTGTGCACACATAAGCTTTTCTTTATAATTTCATTCAGGATTGCTTTTCCGTGCCTTTGATACAGGGGAGGAAGACAAGATAGTTTCCCGTATCACCAGATCTCTGCCTGTGAGGTCGGAAGTGTGTTGGAGCCTCAGGTTTCTAAATGCTTGCTGGCACCGTTAGGCACTGAAGAGCCAGGGGAAATCAGAGGGAAGCAGAAAGAGGGGAGGGGAGAAGAGTTGAAGAGAGGCAGCTGGGAGTGCTGATTCTTTCTGCTGTCCTCTTACCCCAACCCATGGTGAGCAGCCACCTAAGACTTCCTGCTCCTCTAATTACGATCCCTTGCTTGTCTTGTATGGACAAAGTGTGTTCAGCTGTGATGGGCGAGTGCTGGCGGGCATGTTCCCCAGTGGAGGAAACAGTTATTAGTAGACATCTGTAGGATAACTGATAAGCTCTTAGCTATCTGCTAAGTGCCCAGCATTGACTTTGGGCCTATGAGGGGTGCAAAAAACAAAAGTGTCCCACAAAAAGCAAGATGGCCTTACGTCTAACATCTGATTGCAGAGTCAAAATTAATGCACACAAAACAAATGTCAAAATACTCTATTTTGGCTGGGTGCAGTGGCTCATGCCTGTAATCTCAGCACTTTGGGAGGCCGAGGTGGGAGGATGGCTTCAGTTCAGAAGTTCAAGACCAGTCTGGACAACATAGGGGGACCCTGTCTCTACATAAAATTTTTAAAAAAATTAGCCGGGAGTGGTGGTACATACCTGTGGTTCCAGCTACTTGGGAAACTGAGGTGGAAGAATCACTTGAGCCCAGGAGTTTGAGGCTGCAGTGAGCTGAGATTGTGCCACTGCACTCTAGTCTGAGTGACAGAGCAAGAACATGTCTCAAAAAAGAATTCAGTTCATACAGTAAGTACATTAAAAATTCATAAAATTGGTGAGATCCATGGAGATGGAGATCACCGTAGTAGAGGAATGCCATGGGGAGGGGGAATTGTTTTTTTCTTTTTTTGAGTCTTGCTCTGTTACCCAGGCTGGAGTGCAGTGATGCCATCTCAGCACACTGCAACCTCTGCCTCCCTGGTTCAAGTGATTCTCTCGCCTCAGCCTCCCAAGTAACTGAGATTACATGTGTGCACCTCCACACCCAGCTAATTTTTTTTTGCATTTTTAGTAGAAACAGGGTTTTGCCATGTTGGCCAGGCTGGTCTTGAACTTCTGGCCTCAAGTGATCTGCCTGCCTTGGCCTTCCAAAGTGCTGGGATTACAGGCGTGAGCCACTGTGCCCAGCCAGGGAGGGGAAATTTGAATTAGGTTTTGAAAAATGAGTAAAATTTTGCTGTCCAGAGAGGAAGAATGGGGCAAACCTTAGTTATTAATGCCCTGATGAATAGTTCCTGACAACTGTAGCTGTTTCATAATCAGGAAAAGAGTGTGTGCAATTAATTAAGTGAAATTGTCTCTTGATTTTTCTTCATAAAACTGAAAAGGAAACACGACAATGCAGAATTGATTGTGACGTGAATTTTGGATCATCCTTTGCGCGAACTCTGACCTTCTTGATAAGCAGGGACGGTGGCTACTGATTAGGGCGTGTGTGGTAATCAGCATCAGGGAGGCAGGACGTTTTTTCATATATATATATATATATATATATATATATATAAAGATAAATCAAGAGACAATTTCACTTAATTGCACAAACTCTTTTCCTGATTGCTCACTGCAACCTCTACCTCCCAGATTCAAGCAATTCTCCTGCCTCAGCCTCCTGAGTAGCTGGGATTACAGGCATACAGTACCACGCCCAGCTAATTTTTGTATTTTAGACAGACAGGGTTTTACCATCCCTAAGTGCTGGGATTACAGGCGTGAGCACCATGCCCAGCCAAAGCAGGGCTTTGAAACAGACACAGAAGGCTTTGAAATTAGAAGAAAAAGAATTTCTACTATGCCATTATTCAAAGATAGTAAGAGTAAAATTTCTACTTTTACTTCTGTTGACTAACTTCTTAAAGTTAGAACCAAGAGTTTAGCACTTGTCTGTGTGGTTAATTTTGACTTCCCAGTCAGATTTATGAACCATTTCATACTCTTTTAAAACAAACAGTTTCACATTAGAGTTATACATGTTCTTAAGTTTGCAAGTTATCTTAAATCTTTGTTTTTCTCATTATGTTTCTGTTGCATGTAAATTATTTTAAAAAATCAAAATTCTATTTAACCAATAGTTTAACATTTTCAGTGTTTTTTAAAATTTATTATTATTTATTTATTTTTTAAAGACGAGGTTTCGCCATGTTGGTCAGGCTGGTCGTGAACTCCCGACCTCAGGTGATCTGCCTGCCTTGGCCTCCAAAGTGCTTGGATTACAGGTGTGAGCCACCACGCCTGGCTGGTTTTCAATGTTTTTAGAGGATTATAAATTAGAAAATACACTTAACAGAGATTTTTCACACATTGTTTCTAAATTCCCTCTTGTGTTTCAAAACAGGCACCTTTTTCAAAATAGGCCCTACCTAGCAGAGTTGTTACTTAATTTGATTTTTAAAAAAATAAGTATTCAAAGACTGTCAGAATTCAAAAGATACAAAAGTGTATCCAGAGAAAAATTCTTCCCACCCGGTCTCTAACAGCTTAATTTTTCTCTCCAGGGACAAATGTGGATATCCTTCCAAAGAATTTCACCCATCTCTAAGAGAATAGGTTTACATAATTCTTTTATCTCCCCTTTTATACAAATGGCAGCATTTGTTACACACTGCACTGCTCCTTTCATTTCTCACTTAACACTACATCTTGAAGGTAAGTCCATCTCCAAATACACAGTCTCCTCTTGATATCTAGTAGCTCAATGAATGGATAGACTATACTTGTCTCACTCTGTCGCCCAGGCTGGAGTACAGTGGTATAACCTCAGCTCACTGCAACCTCCCTCCACCTCCCAGGTTCAAGGGATTCTACTGCCTCAGCCTCCCGAGTAGCTGGGATTACAGGCACACACCACCACTCCTGGCTGATTTGTGTATTTTTAGTAGGGATGGGGTTTCGCCATGTTGGCCAGGCTGGTCTTAAACTCTTGCCCTCAGGTGATCTGCCCACCTCGGCCTCCCAAAGCTCTAGGATTACAGGTGTGAGCCACCGCACCGGGCTTGTTTCCAATCTTTTGCTATTAACGACAAAAAAAACTAGCTCTTAGTGAGTGCCAAGTTCTTTTCCATGTTGTTTCACATAAATCACTTTATTTAACCCTCAGCACTGCAGAGAGAAAACCTTTCACCTACATGACTTCACACAAGGGAAATATATAAGCCAGATAAATCCCTAGACATAGAATCTCTGGATCTGAGGATGTGTGCATTTAATTTGGCAGATACAGTGATCTCACAAGCAGTGTAAGCACATGCTTGATTTCTCCCATGATGTGCTATCAAAATTTGAGTTTTACTAACGGGACAGGTAAAAAATTGTGTTGTATTCTGGCTTTAGTTTGCATTTCCTTTATTGTGAGTGAGGTTAAACATCCTTTTGTAAGTTCAGGAAGAATTTTTTGTCCCTTTTTGATGAAATATTATAGTTTGCTCATTTTTTTGTTGTAGTTTAAAAATTTTTTTTTCTTCTCTTTATACCCTTTATATCTGGAAATTTGTTGTAGTTTTAATTGAAAAGCAATAATTGCATGTACTTTTATATCGAGTTGACTTTTTGTCAGTAATTCATAGGCCCTCCATATAGTAGGGAAGCTATTGCCTGTGATATGGATTGCAAATGTTCTTTTGGGCTTTCCTTATAAGTTTTTTTGCCATGCAGAATTAAAAAAGTTATACAGATGAATTTATCATTTTTTGTTTGTTTCTATCTTCAGGAACAGGTTTTTTTGTTTGTTTTTCCCCAAGATGGAGTCTTGTACTGTCACCCAGGCTGGAGTATGTTGGCACAGTCTCGGCTCACTAGAACCTTTGCCTCTTGGGTTCAAGCAATTCTGTCTCAGCCTCCTGAGTAGCTGGGATTATAGGCACACACTATCATGCCTGGCTAATTTTTGTAATTTTAGTAGAGACGGGGGTTCACCATGTTGGCCCAGCTGGTCCCTAACTCCTAACTGCAAGTGATCTGCCTGCCTCAGCCTCCCAAAGTGCTGGGATTACAGGCGTGAGCCACGGCACCCGGCCAACTCCTGGCCTTTCTTCCGGGTAGAATTACTTAGGTAGTCTTCTGATTCTCTAGCACTATATATACCATGGTATGCATTATATTTGAGGTAGCTTCAATATTTTTGTCTTGTCAATTAGACTTCAACTTCTTGAGGGTAGAGCCTGTGGATGATTCATCTTTGTATCTCTGCTCAGCTCTGACATAGTTCCGGGCATATAATAGATGTCCAGCTGAAAGAAAAGAATAAACATTTGCATACATGATTTGATAGAAAACATAGCTCCTATTTGATAGAAGTTGGAAAGGCCTCTATCAGAATCAGAGCATATGTGCCTCAATAGCTGGTAAAACCAAATACTTCATTGATTTATTTCTCTTTGAATGTATGAGAACCTGAACTTGAAACTGTTAAGTGGCTTATAGTCTGTTTTAAAGGTGTGATCTACATGGTGAAAATCAGATGTTTTCTCTGATCGTATGTTTCAGCTTTTGCATTTTATTTTTAAAAGCCATGCTTCAATTGGGAGGGCACGCCTATAGTCGCAGCTACTCCGGAGGCTGAGTCAGGAGGATTACTTGAGGCCAGGAGTTCATATCCAACCAGGGTAACATGGAGACCCTGTCTCTTAAAAAAAAAGGCACACTTGGTGTGCTTGGTAAATAAGAATATTGATTTAAATGAGATTAGGAAATAAATACAGAAACATCATACTTACCAGGCATTCAGACTTCTGTCAGTTATAGCTATCTGGAACATATTCAGGAACCCGGAGGAAATCCAAAAAAGCCTCTGAAGTTGGAGGAGAATAGCTCTCACAAAGCATGTGTACTTGATGTAGGTGGGAGAGGCACAGTGCCACTCACATGCCAGAGCCTACTTACTGACTTTACATTTTGATTAAAAAAATTCCAAGGACTGCTTAGCATGTGTTGCCATTCGGCCTTCTTTCAAGACATTTTAGCTTGTTTCTGGCTTCAGTAGAAAAAAGATTAAAAGAACTCTCCCACCCATGCTGCCAAGAAGGCACTAAATAAAGTATTGTTGACACAAGCGTAAAAGTGATTCTCATGGTTTTCTCCCAGAAATCATGGAAACTTTCTTTGTGTTTATTTTTTAGTCTTTAAGAATTCTGCTGGACTCATACAAAATCAGTTGTGATTATACTTAATTTATTCTACTTTTCAAAAAATCTGAGATTTAAAAAGAGTGATATCCCTTTGATCTCACCTCTTTGAAAGGGACTTGTTAATTTGAAAAAGACTTCTTTATTCCTTTGAGTATTTAGATAATTTATCATAGGCTGAAATCCTCAATGTGAAAGGAGCATATATAAACCTCTTTGTATAATTTGGTAAAAGCTATGTAAGTCAAGGGAAAAAGTCAAAAGGCATGTTTAAGTAATTTGGGGCTTTTTTTTTTTTTTTTTTTTTTTTTTTTTTTTGGGTGGGGGTCTCCCAAGTTATCCACGGGTGGGTGTCTGTGGTGGG
>CAUYQU010104611.1:0-23669 GCA_963574635.1 Cheracebus regulus
CAGTCTGACCATCTATTCTACCTGTAGTAAATACCTTATAAAGGAGAAATGCCAGATATAGGTGAAGGGGAGGAAGGCAACAAATTACACTGCCACGTGTGTACCTATGCAACAATATTGTATGTTCTTCACATGTAACCCAAAACCTAAAATGCAATAAAAAATAAAATTAAAAAAAAAAAAAAAAAAGAAAAGGTTCAAATTTGTTAAGGTGATCATAATTATAGCTAAGCTGCTCATCTAAATTTTCCGTCTTCTCTTTAGCAAGTACTATCTTGAAGAAAACTATCATAGACATTTCTCTCCTCTTTCTCTGGGATGACTCGAAGAGGTTGTCTTGTACAAACATGTGCAAACCTGGACTGGGGAGAGCAGGGGAAAGAAGGCCAAGAAGTGGTTCAAAAGGGAAACCGAAAGCCCCAGCATCTACCACCAACAACCTTGGAACAAAAACTGTCCATTCCTGGGCCTCTTCCCAGACCAAGGGATTCCGAGCATCTGATCTATATATACATATATTTTTCTGAGATGGAGTTTCGCTCTTGTTCCCCAGGCTGGAGTGCAATGGCACAATCTAGGCTTACCGCAACCTCTGCCTGCCTGGGTTCAAGTGATTCTTCTGCCTCAGCCTCCAGAGTAGCTGGGACTATAGGAATGTGCCACCACACCCAGCTAATTTTGTATTTTTAGTTGAAACAGGGTTTATCCATGCTGGCCAGGCCAGTCTCAAACTCCTGATCTCAGGTGATCCACCCGCCTCAGCCTCCCAAAGTGTTGGGATTGCAGGCATGAGCCATGGCATCAATATTTTTAAAAAGCACTCCAGGTGATTTGAATGCAGAAGCTGCCACAACTGAGAACTATTCATCTAGGATGAGCAGGGAAGGTGACTGTCTTTATCAAGTGCCCACCGTGGGCTGTGTGCTATGCCACTCTTTATATACAGCACTACAGCTGACAGTGTCCTTCCCACATCCCCTTAGACCACCAGTCCCCAACCTTTTTGGCACCAGGGATCAGTTTCATGAAAGACAATTTTTCCACGGACCAGGGATAGAAGATGGTTTGGGGATGATTCAAGCACATTACATTTATTGTGCATTTTATTTCTATTATTATTATGCTGTAATATATAATGAAATAATTATACAAATCACCATAATGTAGAATCAGTAGGAGCCCTGAGCTTGTTTTTATGCAACTAGATTGTCCCATCGGGGAGTGATGGGAGACAGTGACAGATCATCAGGCATTAGATTCTCATAAGGAGTGCACAACCTAGATCCCTCAAATGCGCAGCTCACAATAGGGTTTGTGCTCCTATGAGTATCAAATGCTGCTGCTGACCTGACAGGAGGCAGAGCCCAGATAGTAATGCAAGTGATGGGGATCGGCTGACAATATAGAGGAAGCTCTGCTTGCACAACCACTGCTCATCTCCTGCTGTGGGCAGTACTGCTCCGGTCTGTGGCCTGGGGGTTGGGGACTCCTGAGATTTTTTTCTGGCCATGATCATGATGGCCCCTAAAGTAGCACTCAACCTTTTTTTCTTTTCCTAATACAAAGTCTTCCTCTGTCGCTCAGACTGGAGTGCAGTGGTATGATATCAGCTCACTGCAATCTCCGCCTCCCAGGTTCAAGTGATTCTCCTGCCTCAGCCTTCTGGGTAGCTGGGATTAGAGGTGCACACCACTATGCCTGTCTAATTTTTCTATTTTTAGTAGAGACAGGTTTCGATATGTTGGCCAGGCTGGTCTCAAATTCCTGACCTCAAGTGATTCTGCCTGCCTCAGTCTTCCAAAGTGCTGGGGTTACAGGTGGGAGCTACCACACTCGGCCAGCACTTAACCTATAAGGGAGAGGAGATAAGGGTCAGATATCCCAGGTTTCTTACCCCTTGGGTGGAATAACTCTGAGGCATACGATAAACCCGGGATAAGGAAACTTTTTTGTAAAAGGCCAAATACTCTGGGCTTTGTGAGCCATGTGGCCTCTGCTATAACTACTCAAGTCTGCCTTTGTAGTGTGGGAGCAGTCATAAACAATGCCTAAATGAATGGGTGTGGCTGTGTTATAATAAAACTTTATTTATAAAAACAGACAGTAGGCAGGCATGGTGGCACATGCCTGTAGTCCCAATTACTTGGGAGACTGAGGCAGGAGGAGTGCTTGGGCTCAGGACTTCGAGTCTAGCCTGGGCAGCATAGCCAAACCCTGTTTTAGGTCTAAATAGATTCCCAGAATCCTCATCAAGAAAGAGTAACAAAATTGGAACCTGTCAAAAACACTCCTTAAAAATATAAGTTTCTTCCTTTCCCATGCTTCCTAGAATCACTGGCTACAGAAATTACTTGCATTGTATGTGTGTATACATCCCTAAATAATATATACTACTAATTTGTGTGTTTTGTAGTAATTACACAAATATCATTTGACATGTGAAAAAAAAAAAAAACTACTCGCACTGAAATCCTTGTCTCAGAATCTGCTTCTGAGAGCACCCAACCTACAATATTATTTCATTTTATACTCATAACCACTCTAACAGTTAACTAATAACATCTCTATTTTATAATAAGGAAACTGAGGCTCAAGGATTACACAACTCATAAGTGACAGAGCTCCTGTGAGACATCTATCTGGTTCCAAGGTCAGTGTTCTCTCCGCAACACTCCCAACGTAAGAATGGATATAAACAATACATGCCCATGCACAAACACACACAAATACTTAAATATATAGCTTTAATTATGGCAAGCAGGAGTACCACATACAGCAAACCATAGAGCAAAACCATACCACTCATGTACTTACTGATCTGTTAAGGAAGCACAAATAAATACTTTAAGATAAATTAACGGTAAGGTTTGAGGGTTATAGGAAAATACTTTATTCTCTTTTATGCTGTTTCTTATCTGACACAGAATTCATGTCTCACCTACAACTGGTTGCAATCTTGGGAGGTAAAACCTTTGCTTATACCTGGGAATGTGTATCCCCATTCAAGGTACAGCTCCATGTGTGACTTGGCATTTGGAGGGAAAGAAGCTAGATTAAAATATCTTCTAAAATATTTCAACATGGGAGTTGAGAGGGAACACATGTGAAATTCTCCTATGGCTACTAAGGATTCCAGAGAACACCCCAAAACCCCAGAACCAGCACATCCGCAAACCAGTGTTTCAGCTTACGCGGTCTTGCCCTCACTGTCGTGTTTGGTGGCACTGGCCCCCTTTTTGCTGAGCAGTGAGGCCACCTTCTCCGCATCTCCATTCTCCACAGCCTGCAGCAGCCGGTCATCATTCTTGTTCCACTCATTGGTCTGGAGAGAAAGAGAAGAAACAGAGGTTGTGAACAACATCAGCCACAGCCTCACTGACCAGCAGGGCAGTGGTCCTCACAGCCTTCCACCCTCCCATTGCTCAAATTAAAACCTGCTCTCAAGTGAGCATGTTTTTAAATACCTTCCCCTTCACCATGGAGACACCCAAGAATGCCACTTTCCCAAAAGAAAACATAAATAGTTTGATGAAATCACAGCCAGTCACCAAACTCTGAGATAAAGTCACTTCTTTTAACTAACACTGGGAATACGAAGCAACTTTAAAAGACCTCAAGGCCAGTTTAAACATTAGCTAATTTCTAGCTGAACTAGACAGCTGCTCCTCGGCACGTTTGCCTTTGACCTAGTCCACAGCTCACTCAGTCCACCGTGTTACAGAACCAAACCAGCAGCTCGAGGTTACCGAAGTGGACAGAGACAATTCTTCATCTGCTTTTATTGCCTCTCTTCTTGGTCTGTTTACCAGGCCCTGAATTTTGAGCTGGACACTGATTTTAGGCAGTTGTCCAGGCTACCAACTTAACAAAGTCTCACCAGAAACAAAACTTCTTTCTGAACAAGCTATGAAACATCAAAGAGCTTTGAGCAAAGCCTCAATCACTGTCAATGCCAAACCCCAACTGAATAATTCTGCAAACCACAGTAACAGTAAGGCACTCATGTGCAAAACTGTTTCTACACTTAGGAGGGAAAGAGATGATTTTTATATAAGAGCAAATGGGCCCTGAATGTAAGATTAAGAAAGACATGAAAGGCAGCAGTGAGCCACTGAAGGTTTGGGAGCAGAGGAATGTGAGAATAATAGGGCCAGTGACTAAGGAGTCATTGGGAGGTGTGGAAGAACACGGGATTAACGCGGGACAGAGGGGAGGAAGGGAAGACACTGGGCACTTTCCAGCCCTGGGCTGCCTTCCAGTCGTCTCCTGCACCAGGACCCTGAGCTAAGCCCACTTTCTGACCCCTTCAGCTGTGGACACCACACCCCGGGCGAGACTCCTTTTCCCTTCCCAAAGCTTTTTATGCACTCTGCTTCCTTGTGGCCTCTGAAGAGATGAATCTCCAGGTCTTTCGTATTAACATCTTTACGATGGACCCCTACAAGGAAGCAGAGGAGATACTGAAGATTTAAAAGCTAAAAAGAAGAAACTGCACAGGATTTCAGACTTCCGTGGCCCCAGGAGTATGTCCCCAATGTCTATACTGATGGAAATGAGGAAACCCAACAGGAGTTTGTCCACCAAATGTCCCAGTCACCCTCCCAACCTTAGCCTCTATGCGGGGTCTTAAAGAAAGCCGTAAGTCAGGGAGAGATAAAAGAGATGCACCCAGAATTTGCATCTCTGAATGTCTCAGGAATCAACCATGCCCAGTTTTGTATTTTTCTTTGAGATGGAGTCTTGCTCTGTCACCAGGCTAGAGTGCAGTGGCACAATCTTGGCTCACTGCAACCTCTGTCTCCCAGGTTGAAGAGATTCTCCTGCCTCAGCCTCCCAAGCAGCTGGGGCTACAGGCATGTGCCAGCATGCCCGGCTAATTTTTGTATTTTTAATAGAGATGGAGTTTCACCATGTTGGCCAGGCTGGTCTTGAACTCCTGACCTCAGGTGGTCTGCCCACCTCGGCCTCCCAAAGTGCTGGGATTACAGACGTGAGCCACTGTGCCCGGCACCATTCCCAGTTTTTAGGACTCTCTCCTCCCACTCAGCCAACACTGAGTGCCAGTTTGAAAAAAATCAGCAGCTTGTTCTCTGGGCTACATGAACTTGAAGTCCAGGACTTCAGACTGACACATGCTGTGTGACTTTAAGTCACCCATAAATCTTTCTGTGACTCAGTTTCCCCAGGCTTTGGACTGGATGTCCACTATGATTCCCCCAAAGCTCAAAATTCTTATTACATAAAATTCCCCAAATTCTGCTAGGGATTATTCTAGAACAATATTGTCTGCCATCATGGAAGTGTCCTCTACCTAAGCTTTCAAATACGATAGCCACAAAGCCAGTGAATCTTAACCAGGATTTATTTTGCCCCTGTGGGGTCATTTGGCAATCTTTGGAAACATTCTGGTTGTTATGTCTACAGAGTGCTACTGGTGGAGGTGGAGGCCAGGAGGTGGAGGCCAGGTGCGCTGCTGAACGCCTACAATGTACGATGCACCAGACAGGCCCCCTACCTCCACCAAGGATAATCTGGCCCAAAATGTCAATACTGCATTAGCCACCTATGGCTACTGAGCACTGGAAATGTGGCTCGTGCTACTGAAGAAGTGAATTTTAACTTTGAGACTTCACGTGCCGTTAGCCAGGGGCTACCACATAGAACAGGGCAGCTCTCCTTGATGACTCGCTTCATACGTGTAACACAGTTAAGAATGCATCTGGAACAATTCAGCCATGCTCCTAACACAGCAATTTACTCACAAAGAAGACATTAGATGTTGTCTTTAGTTACCGATCAAGCTTCCTATTGAAGGGAAACAAGAATTATGGCGTTCCTCACACAATCATTTGTTAGTGGTGGAATAGAAAGCATAACTTAACAACTGTACAAACAACTGCAGCAAATGGACAAGCTCCAAGAAACTCAGTGCAGCTTATTTCCCCCAGAGTAAATTTTACAAGCAAAGAAAAAAGGGAGGGAAAGTTTACCGAAGACCATTTAGGACCAATGATCCCTACCTATATAATCCTAAAAGAGAGAAGTATTGTTTTTCAAAATCCTCTGACCTAAACTGAACAAATTAAAACTGGACTGGGAAGATCAAAAGGATATGAAATCTCAGAGGACAGGACTGAAAGTACTCAAGCAAAGGAACGGCCACATGAAAGGATTTTCCTTTTCAACGTTGCTAAGGCACTCCACTCTCAAGTAGAGATAAATGCGATTGCAGGGGTTCCCAGATATTAGTTCCACATGGATCTTTAGGGAGTTGAATTTCTGTAAGACATGGCGGGAGAGATCCTTCCTATTCTGCTCTTTGGAGGACAAGGTCAGTGCTACATTTCTAGTGATTTGAAATTCTTCTCTTCTATCTAGAGACTCTCCTCAGTGCAGCCAGAATTGACTTTTCTCTCGGAGCAAAGAGAACAAGCAAATCTTCAGTAAGTAATCCACAACACCATTCAATAAGTGCTGCAGATGGGGTTCACAGAAAGCAGACGGTCGGTTGGGAAAAGAGCAGAGAAGGTAAGAATTTTACTCCTGCTGGGCATGGTAGCTCATAACTGTAACCCTAGCTACTAGGGAGGCCAAAGAAGAAGGATTGCTTGAGGAGTTTGAGACCACTCTGGGAAACACAGTGAGACGCCATCTCTAAAAATAAAATATTTTTAAGAGTTTTACTCTTAAAATTCTCACAAGCATGCTAAAAATGGCAGCCAAGGAGGGTCTCAATTAGACCTGTGATCCAGGAATCTAGATTCTGATCAGTAGCAGAGTTGTTTAGTTCTGGGCCAGGCCACTAATCATACTTGCAATTAGCTCTGCTATGTACAGCTGGCTACACCTTGCTCCTTCCAGAAGCACAGCTCTCAAGATGCCATCCCTTTTCCTTCCTAAAATTGCCCATGGAGATACTTCCTTCATCCTCTCATCTTCTCCTATAAAACTATTTAGCCAGTTTCATATTCTTTTTTTCCCTTTTTGAGATGGATTCCCACTCTATTGCCCAGGCTGGAGTGCAGTGGTGTGATGTTGGCTCACTGCAACCTCTGCCTCCTGGTTCAAGCGACTCTCCTGCCTCCGCCTGCTGATTGGCTGGGATTACAGGCATCTGCCATCATACCCAGCCAGTATTTGTATTTTTAGTAGAGATGGGTTTTCACCATGTTGGCCAGGCTAGTCTCGAACTCCTGACCTCAAGTGATCCTCCCACCCTGGCCTCTCAAAGTGCTGGGATTACAGGTGTGTGAGCCACTGTGCCCGGCTCCAGTATCATATTCTGTACAAAAATTCCCATAACCAATGACAACATGAGACAAAACAGATGTCGAATAAGCACTTTGAGTCACTGTTCTTTGGAATCCAGAACCAAATTCCTCTCCCCTACCCCTACCCCCAAGCATCCAAAGATATCTCAAAAAGTCACCTTGGTCAATCTACTGTCCAAAAGTAGAGCTGGTCAAATAAATAGGTGAAGTTTGAAATTTTATCATAACATCCCAAAGTAATTCATTCATACTGTAGAATCAACGAAGGCTTCTGGAGACCACCATCAAACTAACAATATCACCTCTCACCACTTCCCATGAAAATCCCCTCCTCCAACTAGCATGCCCTCCATAGGAAAGAACTGGCTGTGCCTCCACACTGGGCTTCTGGTCCTCTTATAGTTTTCAACTATATGAACACTATACGGCTTAACGGTTAACCTAACACGTTAAAAAAAATTGAAAAATAGAAAACATCAGATGCACAACCTTTAATAAAGTTAAATGTCTTATGAAGCTTTTGTTTATTACATGTATGTGTATGCTGAATGATGATGTAAAATATATTTCTTGGCTAGGCACAGTGGCTCATGCCTGTGACCCCAGCTACTTGGGAGGCTGAGGTACGAGAATTGCTTGAACTCGGGAGGTGGAGGTTGCAGTGAGCCGAGATTGCACAACTGCAGTCCAGCCTGGGTGACAAAGTAAGACGTCTCAAAAAAAAAACCCATATATATATATATATATATAAAAGAATAGTTAATTTCTTCTTAAAAAGCATATATATATATATATTTCTTACTGGAGGATCACAATAAGAACACTAGCAGCCACTGCTTCAGAATGCTCTGTCATCCCATCCGCCTACGCAGAACGTATTTCTAAAGCCTAGCTCAAGCCCTGCAGGCTCTCTCCACCCTTTCCTGGTGACCTCTCTCTGTTTCTCTACTCCATTGCGTCCCTGAGGGCCCACCCACTCACTCATCTCAACCAAAGCCCACGGTCTAGACTTGATGAAATATTGCATCCTGGTTTTAGTTCGAGAGCATGCAGTTTGTCTTGTCTTTAGCTCCCTGAATGCACTGAGAACAGGCTTCATTTCCTATCCCCATGGTGCCTGGTAAATGCTCAGTATTTGCTGCTGATTTTAGCAGGAGGTTGATTGACCCAAATTTTTCTTGACTTAGCAAACATTTGTTTTTTCATTTACAAAAGTTTCATTCTTTTGCATATAATTATTAAATCATGTTTCAGATTTTTTATAGGCTAAATAAATCCAACTACCTTAACTTTTTAAACAAAAGGTCAATTTTCCAAGATTTTAATCATGTGAACACTTTCTTCAAATCTCTTCCCAATGAAGGAGCCCAGCCTTATAAATTCAATCAGGGTGAAAGGTGGTGTCTCCCAGTCACAAGAATCACCTGGGTACTTGTTAAATCTGCAGACTCCCAGGCCCCATCTGGCAGATTCTGACCCTGGAAGTCTGGGGTGAAGCCCTGGAATCACTTAGGTTCAACAAGTGCATCCTTTGATTTTTATTGCTAGCTTGAAGACAGCTGGAACCTATGCTAAGGCTAACAGGAGAATTCACTTGAAAGAATTTTCTTCCTCCACAAGGCACTAAGGAAGCGCGCCTGGGAAGAGAAAATTCTTCACTATTTTCCTATAGAACTAGGTATTTTGTCTCCCATGAAAGCTGAAAAATATTGGTCTTTCCCCAACCTTTATATAAGACATGTATTAGAATGTTAACAAAAGCATTGCTCATAACAGGCAAGAATTACAATAACAGACGATGGATACATAAATTAGGTAATAGTCAAACGACATAATACCACACAGCAATGAAAATGAACAAACTACAACTATATACAGCAACACGGATGGGTATTAAAAACAGTATTTGTGAAAGAAGAAAGACACACACAAGAAAACCCATATCAGTATGACTGCATGCACATAAAGATGGAAACAGGAAACATGGAACACAGTGTTTAGGGATGTATACACAGATGATAAAATTATAGGCTGGGTGAGGTGGCTCACGCCCATAATCCCAGCACTTTGGGAGGCTGAGGTGGGTGGATCACTTGAGGTCAGGAGTTCAAGACCAGCTTGGCCAACATGGTAAAACCCTATCTCTGTGAAAACACAAAAATTAGTCGGGCATGGTAGTGGGCACCTATAATCCCAGCTTCTCCAGAGGCTGAGGCAGGAGAATCACTTGAACCCAGGAGATGGAGGTTGCAGTAAGCACTTCAGCCTGGGTGACAAGAGCAAGACTCCATCTCAAAAAAAAAAATTATAAAGCAAAGTAAGGATAAGGTCACTATAAAAGTGAAGACCATGATAGTGGTAAAGGTGTGGCGTGCAATCAGGAAGGAACAACTGGGAGCATTCTGGGACTTGCTCTGTTTCAGGGCCTGATTAGTGGCTCTGCAGATGCTCACTTTATAACTAGTTGTTAGACGGTACATCATTTTGTGTACTTTTCTCTATATGCAATTTATTTCTATTTCCTTCTCCTTCCCTCACCATCCCCCTTCAGGCATACAAAACACATACACACAGAATTTAGAAAGAAGTCTTGTGGTTCAGTTTCTGGTCAAGTAAACACCAGGTCAAATGCTTTTGAATGGTTCAGTCTCAATTGCTGTTTCCTCATCTCTTAAAAAAAATGGTAGAGTGATGCCAAAATCTGGTTCTTAATCTTCTGGAGGCCTCATGGACCCCCTGGAGAATCTGGTAAAGTTACAGACTTTCCTCAGAAGAATGCACATCCACACAAAAACTTGCATATGATTTCTGGCTTAAACATCTACCCCCACCCAGCCCACCCATAAGCCCAAGAAAATTCCTGGTGTAGAAAAGAAGAGACAGACGTCAGAGTTCAGTGCTATTGAGTTGAAATTCCAGTTCCATCACTTCTAGATGGTCATCAGTGTCCCTGAGCCTCCCTGTTCTTATCTATAAATGGCAGGAAATCCCACCTACTTTTAAATTATCCTGAGAATTAGATGCAGCATACATAAACAGCCTGGCACACATTAGGTACCTAAAATGGTGATTTTTCTGGAATTTGATGAGCTGCACTGTTCCTTCTTGACTAATGCTCTATGAATCTTTTAATATTTGCAATTTAGGACCTATAGTCCAAAACCCTTTTAGAGGCAGATAATGCCTTAATGCAAATTTTCTACTATGTGCCCTCAAAATCATATTTTAAATGACTCTAGAGAAACACTGACAGACATGAAATTAACAATTTTATTGAATATGGCTCACTTTTCCAGGAGACTGTTTAAACAGATGCTATTTCAACAGAGAACATTAGGCCATATTTGCAAGTTCAGGAAGCCATATGTTATGCTCCAGAGACATGTGTAATGTGTCAGCTATGAAGGGCGGCATGTGAGAAAGAGTCCTTACCCTCAATGTGGGCTCCAAACATTCCTGCTAATATATCACATATGATATTGGCTGGCCGATAAGTTTCCTATTCATCAAATCATTTCCAAATGACACTGACTTGCTTAAAGGTTTTCCCTTGAAGCTTGGCCTTTTTGAAGCCTTGCCTGCCTCCATCTAGAATAGCAAACAGCATGTCAACTGGGTGATGAATGCTGGGGATTTGGCAAGCGGCAGTGTCTGCAGTTGGCCAGACATGGCATCACCTTCTTTTATTTTGGTTTAATCATTGGGACCTAAAAAACCAGCGGTCACGGACATCTGGCTAGTCAAGAGGTGTGAGTTTTCCAATATATCAACTCAATCAAAATAATCCAGTGGCACAGAATAAGCCAGGAAGAGTGTTTCTTCAACTTTCTTGAGAAAAGATACTAAAACCCTAACCATCACCAATGAGAATGCTCTTGTTTCATGGCTCTGCTTGCCATCTGGAGGAATCTATTTGAGATTACCTTGAGAAAAGCTGCATTTCTTGCTCCAGTTTTCATTGAGCAGACTGTTTTGCCCATAAAATCAGCAACGCTAATATGAAAGACAAAGTAAACTGTTTTCACTGGGAAGGTTTCAGACTCATATTGTCCTGGAAAAAAACTGCACACACCTTATCATTTTAAGAAAGAGGATAAGAAAAAGGCAAGCCTGAAGCTCAAATAATATTTTCCCCTGTTGACTATAACTATCAGCACTTATAGATATGTATCTACTAGGTGCAGGGTAATAGAGAGATTCTATAGCCGTTACATAAGTGAGATCTAATCCCTATCATTCATTCATTCATTCTTTCAACAAATGAGTGTGTTCTACATGACTAGCCTAGCCTTCCCCAAATTTTCTTTTTTTAAAAAACTTTTATTTTTTTAATTTGTAGAGATGGGATCGCCCTAGGTTGCCCAGGCTAGTCTTGAACTGCTGAGCTCAAGGGATTTTCCCACCTCAGCCTTCCAAAGTGCTGGATTACAGGTATGAGGCTCCCCAATATTCTATATAGTTGCGGAGATCAAAGACAGTAATACCAGAAATACACCAAAAATGCAAAACAAGATATTAGAAGTGGCAAAGTGAGCTAAATAGCGAATTGACACACTAAAAGGGAAAGACAACTTTCAGCTGGGTAAGTAGGGAGTTTCCTAACTGGACTGTGAACCAGTCCTTGCAAGGAGTAATATTTAAAGGAGAGAAGAAAGACACAAGGATTGAAACATATAAGATGTATTTAGTAGAGAGCATACATAACAAATACATCTTGTATGTAAGTAAAGCCTTACAACCAGAAAATTACCAATACAACATGGCATAAACACCTAACCAGTAGTTTCATAAAGAGCGTTCCATGTTAGTTACTTTAGACCAATACCTGATGAGTTTGTCTAAAATGTCTTTTCCATTTCCTTACAGTTTTGCTTAAGATTATTTACACATACTAGTTACATTGTCTCTGCTATTCACCCTGAAATCCATCACCCTTCCTAAATGCATTGTGTCAGTGCTCCTGAGGTTTTTTCCACATGAATGCTGAGTGCTGTGGCATGGATATAATACACACATAATTATAAGCAACTCCATCCAAACAGGCTGGTCCCTCTGCTCTATCCACTTTAGCAAGCTAGTCCTCCTCATTGCTTTCCTTTTCTCCAGCCCTTTGTGGCCACCAGGACCAGATTAGTTCTCCTTGTTGGGGTCCCCCATGCTCTCCTCCACAGGCCTTGGTGGGTTGTAATTAAACAGTATTTCCCAAGTGTCTGTAAAGGTCTGTCAATCTTCCACTGGACTAACTTCCAAGGAATGGGCAATGGCCAGCATCTGTCTTGTTCACCACTAAGCCCTAAGCCCCTTGCCCACTGCCCACTGGATGGTAGGGACTCAATTCAGAGCTGTGCATGGAAAGGCTTTGTTTTACTTCTTTCTACTTTGGGAGTAACTATTAGTTAACCTCTTTAAGAATTTTTAATTATTAAATAAATTTAAAGATCCACTATATCACAAGAACTCAAAGCACAGTCTCATGGAGGCAGATATAAGTCTAAAATAGGTCAAGCCCATTTTTTCCTTCATGGAAAAAAATTATTTCATCCAATTCAATTGGTTTCAACTACATATTTACTTATATTCATTATTTATATATATAGAGAGAGAATGTGTTTATCTTATGTACTGTGTGAAGTGCTTGGCATAAAAAGATTGATAGGAATATTATTCCTCAAGGAGACTTCAGACTTCTGAGAACAGAAACATACTCAATAACTACTTATGTCACTGATAAACATCAGTGCTAGACTAGTGCTGTGGACTAAGTCTTTTGAAAGCCCAAAGAGGATCCCATTATTACTAAAAATAAAATGTACAGTGCTAGGAGCTGTACTATATTATAATTTAACCTTTACAATAACACTAGGAGGTGGGTACTATTATTAGCCCTTTACAGAAAAGGAAAATAAGGCACAAAGAAGTTAAAAAACATATGCAGTCACTCCATTTACAATATAGTTGGTTCTCTCCAAAGCAGAAAGCTAAAGCAATTCACTGGAAAGGAATATGAAGGATGGAACTGTGTTAGTTGCTTGTCATGCTGCTGCTAAAGACATACCTCAGACTGGAAACAAAAAGAGGTTTAATTGGACTTACAATTCCACATGGCTGGGGAGGCCTCAGAATCATGGCGGGAGATGAAAGGCACTTTTTCCATAGTGGCGGCAAGAGAAAAATGAGGAAGAAGCAAAAGTGGGAACCCAGCAGATCTCGTGAGACTTATTCACTATCACCAGAATAGCACAGGAAAGACCAGCCCCCATGATTCAATTACCTCCCCCTGGGTCCCTCCCATAACACGTGAGAATTCTGGGAGATACAGTTTAAGTTGAGATTTGGGTGGGGACACAGCCAGCCCGTATCAGGAATTTTTTAGGATGTTTAAACTTTTTAGGAGGTTTTAAATATGTTTATATACAGGGCAAGCAACGAAGTCAGTGGTGACAGGAGAGCATGAAAGGTCTAAGGGTTGGGAGGCTGAGGTGGGCAGATCACTTGAGGTCAGGAGTTTGAGACCAACCTGGCCAACATGGTGAAACCCCATCTAGACTAAAAATACAAAAATTAGCCAGGTGTGGTGACATGTGCCTGTAATCCCAGCTACTTGGAAGCCTAAGGCAGGAGAAGTGCTTGAACCTGGGAGGCGGAAGTTGCAGTGATCCAAGATCACACAACTGCACTCCAGCCTGGGCTACAGAGCGAGATTCTGTCTCCAAAAAATAAAAAAAAAAAGGAAAAGGGGAGGATGTGTGATGAAAGGAGCTAGGAGACGGCAGAACTGGGGATTCAACCCAGACAGAAGGCTGATCTTTGTGAATTGGGATCGTGTTCTCCCTCCGAGATAGTAAAGAGGAAAAGGAGATTGTGCCAATGCACTCCAGCCTGGGTGACAGAGCAAGACATCGTCTCAAAAAAAAAAAAAAAAGATAAATCACCATAACCACCTGTACTGGGTTGAACAGTGTCCCTAGAAAACGCATGTCTTCCCAGAACCACAGAATGTAGCCTTATTGGATAATAGAGTCTTTTTGCAAACATCATCAAATTAAGATGAGGTAATACTGGTTTAAGTTGGATCCAAAATCCAATGATTGGTGTCCTTACAAGGAGAGAGAGATGCAAAGCCCTAAAGAAGACACAGGATGTCTCCATTATTTGATAATGGAGGCAGAGACGGGAGTTATGCTGCCATTAACCAAGGAACACCAAAGATTGCCAGCAACCACCAGGAGCTAGAAGAGGCAAGG
This sequence comes from Cheracebus regulus, assembly GCA_963574635.1. Classification (NCBI taxonomy): domain Eukaryota; kingdom Metazoa; phylum Chordata; class Mammalia; order Primates; family Pitheciidae; genus Cheracebus; species Cheracebus regulus. The sequence goes on from CAUYQU010104611.1 coordinate 14,516, forward strand.
AAGGATTCTTCCCTAGAACCTTGGGAGGGAGCATGGCCTTGCCAATGCCTTGATTTTGGACTTCAGGGAGAGAATATAATTCTGTTGTTTTAAGCCATCCAGTTTGTGGTCATTTGTCCAGAAGTCCTAGGAAACTGACAGAGCATCCTGAGGAAGGTGTTGTTATCCTCATGTTACGGATGAGAAAACCGAGGGACAGAAAATACAAGTGTCTTGCCTAAAGTTACAAAGTCAGAGAATGGAAGACTTGGAATTCAAACCCTGCACTCCCAGAGCTCTTTCCTGCCTCCCACATTTGCCTATCACACTGAGGAAGACTCCCAAAAAACCAAGCCAACTGGAAGAGAACAGCAGATCACAGCATGGTGGTCACTGGAGCTGAGGGAGAGACCTCAGTCTGCTGGTATCAAGACTGGCAACTTTGAGGTCTGAATAAGTGCCTTTTAAACACAGGAACCACACCTAAAGAAAACCTAGTATTAGATATAAAATTTGTAGTTACACAAAAGCATTTAAAACATGATTTGCTTTATAAACATGTCCATAATAAGGCCTCTATGAATAGCAAGTTCTTACAAAAAAATATATATATAGGATTTGATTTCCTCACACATTCATTCACTGCTTAAACGGAAGTATGCATGTAACAATGAATATCTTAGGGTCTGAACAAGGCTTCTTTGCCCACAGACAGGACAATTCTGGCTGGCTACAATCCAAGGACACTCAAAAAGTATTCCTGGCATGTGTCTGAGCATCATAAGCAGCCACCACTCCTGAGCTTTGCCCTTCACCCAAGTGATACATTACACATGAAGTATCCAGACAAAATGATTTCATCCACAAAGTCTGCTTAAGTGCACTTTAAGTGTCTAAATAGTCAGAGTCGAGGACCAGAGTAATCTCTTGTCCTGATCATGCCCTTTACAGATGTTAAAAAATTAACAAAGGGCAAAGAGATAGCTAAAGAAATTCACACGCCATGAAAACAATCCTTCAAGTTATCAATTCTATGTAAGAGCTAATTAATCTGTATTTTCTGCCCGCACACACGTACACACACAAACACACCCTTTTGGAATTAGTTCAACATGTCAAAGAAGGGATCTTCAATGGAGTTGGAGTCTACCCAAGGCACAGGTTATCTCAATTGTCTATGACCAGTTTTCTTGAGTACTAAGAAAAAAACTGGGGACCCCAGGTTAGCGTAGGAGTCCAAGACAGCTTCCCATACTTGGTGTCAGCTAACTGTAGTCACATATAACTCCTAAGTGACTGTGAGGGTTTAATAGTGTCACCCAAACATTCATGTCTACCTGGAACCTCAGAATGCAATCCTAATTGGCACTAGGGTCTTTACAGTGTAATTAGTTAAGGATCTAGGGATTAAATTATTCTAGACTCAGGATAGGCCCTAAATCCAACAACTGGTGTCCTTAGAAATGGAATGGAGGATGCAGACACATGAGGAAGAAGGCGACATAAAGATAGGGGCAGAGATTAGAGTGGGATGTCTACAAGCCAAGGATCAAGGATTGCTGCGAACCACCAGAACCAGGAGACAGGCATGGGATAGTTCTTCCATCAGAATGTCCAAAAAGAACCAATCCTGTCAATGTCTTAATTTTGGACTTCTGGTCTCTTGACCCGTGAGAAGAATCTGTTGTTTAAGCCACAGTTGGTGGTAATCTGCTATGGTAGCCCTAAGAAACTGATGTGGCGACACATAGAGAGGGTTTGCTCAACCACCACAAATGGCCTCGGAGGACTCCATCCCCACTGACTGCAGTTTGACAGCAGCCTGCTGCAGGAAACACACACTACGTTGATTTGTTTCCTGTTTGTTCACAATCACCGGACGACGTCTTGGGTATAGACACTAAAAACAGCAAACTGCAGAAGCGGCTGTGCATGGCATTTAGCTCAAGGCTGCTACGAACGTCAAATGTTTTTAAATCTACTTCTCTATGTTTTTCACATTTCCTAAAGAAAACAAATTTTTATGATTAAAATAAAAGGCGACTGTTTACCGCATTGTTTCTCAAAAAGTATAGCTACAAGGCTGCACATCAGAATTACCTAGTGTCTGAAAAAAGTGTGAAGGCTTTTAACTATTCTCTAGGATTATACTGTCGGCCAAAATTACCCTTCGTCTGACAGCAAAGAAGATGACACACTGGCTTGATATTAACCACATCTGTATTTGTTAAAATGCTGAACTAGACCAGAAGTTACATCTCAGCATTCACACCACTCAGCACAAACAGACTTAACACATGCCAATGGGCAATCAAGATGCCCCGTCCTGAACCAGGCTGACTGTGCCCTCCTTCAGATGAGCCTTGAGTCATAAGCCCCCTGCCTTGGTTAGTGACGTGGCAGCCCAAGCTGGAGAAGCTTCATTTTCTCTCCCTCCACCTTCCCAGACAATTACTCATCAAAGACTGTCAGTGCCACCTCTCTCGTTTCCGTGGCATTGACCTGTTTTCCATTCCTATGGCCAACCCTCTTATTCAATCCAATTTGCTTCAACAAACACATTTTTGGTTCCTACTTTTGCCAGGCATTGTGCTAGACATTTCTCTTTGCCAAGCTCCTGGGGCACAATGACATGTGTAGATTCTTCACAGAACCATGGAAGAGGTTCCGACACTGATTATCGTTTAGGATATTTCAATTGTCTTTTAACGGGTCTTCCTGGCTCCACTTCCCCCTTCCCTCTTCCTATGCCAGCTTTCCTCATAGTGACGTGCTCTTGTCCACTGCTATGCCTCACTTCCCCATACAAAATCCTCCATGGCTGTCCATGGCCAACAAGAGATCCCACACTCTTCCATGCCCCCTTCAAGGCTTTTCTTAATCCAGTTTCAAACCTTAAATCCCTCTATGCCCAGTTTTCCCTCTGGGCCATGACACATAAGCCACACAAATGCTTTGCCTCAGCCAAGCTCTTGGTTCCAAAATCCAAGTTATTCTGTCGTCTTCTACATTGTAACTACAAGTACTTTTTCCTTTCTCATTTTTATCTTGCCATCTCTCTGCCAACTAGGCATAAAGTTGCTTCCCACCATCTATTTCAACAAAGCTTTACACTAGCATTCCAAGTATATGGTGCTCCACTTCATGTGTGCTTACAGGGAGAGGAACAGTGTAGGGCTAAGAGCCTGGATTCTGGGTTCTTGAGTTCGAATCTTGGCTCTACCATGTGTGTGGCCCTGGAGAAGTTACTTAACCTTACATATCTCCGTTTTTTCCATTGTAAAATAAGTGATGCCAGCATATTTTAATATGTTTGAATTCCCAAAGAGATTGTACCTAATGGCAGAAACTTTCACATTCTTCCACCATGCCCTTCCTGGTAGATCTATCCAGATATTTTTGAATGAATTGTTCCATTAAAATAGAATTTTCTCTTTGACTTGGAGGGGATATTCCACAATGCTCCAAACTCATCCTTGTCATTCCAAGTTTCTATAAGCGATGTAAGTGGGTTTGGAAGCTCAGTAAACAAAGAGTAACTTAAATAATCAAAATACTACACACATATGAGCACAATGCCTAATGTTATCAGAGGTTAATTTTAAGTAGTCTGGATAGTTTAGTACAGTTCAGGCAAGAGACACCACTGATTTATTCAGAACAGAACTCTTACAGTTGTCAAGAAAGGGCGTATTCGTTATAGCCTTCCTACACTCCAGTAATAGCAAGCCCAAAATAAACTCTAATATCTACCCACAGGGGGAAAAATCTAGTTCCAAGAAATTACTTCTGCCTGATGTCTAAAGGCAGAGGTCAGCATTTTTTAAGAGCATGAGACCAGGGGCCATGACGTTCACTATCAGTCTGGTCTGGGCTTTGGATGAGCATGTGCATAGACGGCCCTCTTCACCATGGTCTCCCCAGGCCCCAGAAGACACAGGCCTCCAAGGCAAGCCCACAAAGGCTGAACTCTGCAACTGTGCATTTCTTAACAATGGTAACAGAGGAGCCAAAACCAAGGATGCTGGCAGATACAGAGAACTTTGGAAAACTCACTGAGGTTCCCATACGGGAAGCCTCATTCATTACCCTTTTAGAGACCACAAGGGATTCTCTAAAAATGTCTTGCCTTAGAGTTTTGTGATTTAACTAGATGCCAAGTAGTCAGTGAACACACACACACACACAAATCAACAAAAGCAGTAAGATTCTAGTCAAGCAATACCAGAACTCTAGCATGTGGTCTTGGGCTATGGATTCAGGCCTTAATATGATATGTATGTCAGGAATCTGCAGTCTGAACCACACACTGAAAATGAATGAGTCTATTGTTAAAACAATGAAATAATAATATGAAATCTTTTGAAATTCTGGAACTCTACTTCCAGGGCATGATATACAGAACTTCGTAACACTTACAGACACTTCTACTGAAAGTCACTTAGTGCATACCTAGTAGTGTCACATAAGTTGAGAGCTCAAGAAAAGGGACCATGGATTTTATTGTATTTTTTTGAGACACAGTCTTGCTCTGTTACCCAGGCTGGAGTGCAGTGGTGCAATCTCAGCTCACTGCAACCTCCACCTCCCGGGGTTTAAGCGATTCTCCTGCCTCGGCTTCCCAAGTAGCTGGGATTACAGGCGTGCACCACCACACCTGGTTAATTTTGTTTTTTTAGTAGAGATGGGCTTTCACCATGTTCATCAGGCTGGTCTTGAATCCCTGACCTCAGATGATCCACCCACCTCGGCCTCCAAAGTGCTGGGATTATAGACATGAGCCACCAGGCCTGGGCATGGACCGTGGTTTTTTTACATCTATATCCCAAGCATCTGGCACAAGGGCTGACACAGGCCAGTGATGAATAAATGTTTACTGAGTGAATGAATGCTTGCCTGAGGAAGAGATTCAAGCAGAATGCTGGGCTTTATAGATAATGTTCCTACTCTAAGGAAATACTGAGGAAGCAGCCAGACTTCACAACTTTTCCTTTCGCTCCAACTGCACCCAAGATATACTTTCTGTGTCTCCATTGCAATGATTTGAATGTTATTATCTTGACGTTTCATCTTGAAACTTCTCAGCTACTGGGAATAAACTGGCTCCCTTCCGTCTATTCAAGCAAATCCTAACTCTTTATACTAGCATTAGAAGACAAGAGATCTCCAATCTCATTCCCACCTTTTGAAATGCAGTATAATATAGTGCTTAAAAACATGTATCCAGAAGCCACACCACCTGGGTGCACAGCCTCCCTCTACCATTTATCATCTCAGGCAAGTCAGTTAACCCGTGTGCCTCCATTGCAAGACACAAGATAATAAGAGTAGCCTCAATCAGACAGTTGTTGTGAGAATTAAATGAATCAAATATTTATAAAGCATTGAAAACCATGTCTGGCAAATGGTAAGCATTCAGTGAGTGTTAGCTGGTATGGTTATTACTCACACATCCATGGGAAATTCCACTCTGTTATTTTGAATAGTGGATCTTTTTCTCTAGGATTAGCCGATGTTCATATTCACAATATACTTTCATGGCCAAACCTAGATTACAGACTGGCTACAGCACAGATGAGATGTACTGCAGGCTGCATGCAAGCCCTGAAGCTTCAGCTGCAATCATTCTTACCCAGAGAACAACTGAGTTTTAAGCCACTAAAGAGGTTTGAACTTGGGGGAAAATTCATCCATATCTTGAGCAATATATCACTGTCCAATTAAAATAAACTGCAGAGAGGAGGGGGATCCAAGATGGCCGAATAGGAACAGCTCTGGATTGCAGTTCCCAGTGAAAATGCAGAGGGTAGGTGATGACCACATTTCCAAACAAATTTTTACTGGCGACAGACCAGGAGATTCCCAGGTGGAAAAGTGCCACGAGTCTCCAGCGTGGCTGTTTCAGCTGGTGTAATGGGTCTCAACACAAAAACTCACACAAATCCAGGTGCGATTTCAACTGGCAACTGGAAAGTCTGGGAGAAAGAGCTGTCTGTTTGACTGAAAAAAAGGGGGCTGAAACAGGGAGCCAGGAGATCCGGCTTGGAAGGTCCAACTCCCACAAAGACGAGCAATCTGAAATGCTCTGGATTGAGTTTCATAGCAAGCACAGCTGGACCCCGGATGGTCCAGCTCTCGTGCAGGGCTGGGTGGAGGGTGGGAACGGCATCTGCCATTACTGAGGCAGTCCATCACTACTGAGGGAGTCCGCCATTACCGAGGCAGTCCACCACTACTGAGACAGTTCTAACTATACTTCTATAAACAAAACTGCAAGGAAGTTCACACGGCAGCTGGGCAGAGCCCACAGCAGCTGAGCAATGCCTCTGCTAGCAGACTGTAACTAGTCTACCTCATTGATGGGCAGGGCATCCCTGAAAAAAGGCAGTAGCTCATCAGGAACTTATAAAGTCCTACATTCCTGGGACAGAGCACCATGGAAAAAAAGGCAGTTATGAGTTCCGCTGCAGCAGACTTAAACGTACCAGCCCAGCAGCTCTGAATGGAACAACAGACCTCACAGCTCAGCACCTGAGCTCACATAAGGGACAGACTGTCTCCTCAAGCAGCTCCCTGACCCCTGTATATCCATAGAGTAACCTCATAAAGGAGAGCTCAGGCTGACATCTGGCGAGTATCCTTCTGGGACAAAGACAATGGAAGAAGAAACTGGCAGCAACCCTTACTGTTCTGCAGCTGCCACAGGTGATCCCCAGGCAAGCAGGTCCTGGAGTGGACCTCCAGCAGTCCTATAGCAGGGGGCCTGACAGAAGGAAAACTAAGAAACAGAAAGAAATAACTTCATCAGCAACAAAAAGTACGTTCACGCAGAGACCCCATCTGAAAGTCACCAACTACAAAGACCACAGGTAGATAAATCCACAAAGCTGGGAAGAAACCAGCGCAAAAAGGATGAAAACACCCAAAACCAGAACGCCTCTCCTCCTCCAAGGAATCACAACTGCTCACCAGCAAGGGAACAAGGCTGGCTGGAGAATGAGTCTGATGAATTGACAGAAACAGGCTTCAGAAGGTGGGTAATAACAAACTTCTCTGAGCTAAAAGATCATGTTCTAACCCAATGGAAAGAAACTAAGAACCTTGAAAAAAGGTTTGACAAAATGCTAATGAGAATAAACAGCTTAGAGGGGAATATAAATAAATTGATGGAGCTGAAAAACACAACACGAGAACTTCACGAAGCATAAACAAGTTTCAATAGCCAAATCGACCAAGCAGAAGAAAGGATACCAGATATTGAAGATCAACTCAATGAAATAAAATGAGAAGGCAAGATTAGAGAAAAAAGAGTAAAAAGAAATGAACAGAGCCCCCAAGAAATATGGGATTATGTGAAAAGACCTAATCTACATTTGATAGGTGTACCTAAATGTGACAGAGAGAATGAATCGAAGCTGGAAAACACTCCTCAGGATATTATCCGGAGAACTTCTGAACTTAGCATGGCAGGTCAATATTCAAGTCCAGGAAACACAAAGAACACCACAAAGACATTTCTCAAGAAGAAAAACACCAAGACACATAATCATCAGATTCACCAGGGTTGAAATGAAGGAAAAAATGCTAAGGGCAGCCAGAGAGAAAGGTCAGGTTACCCACAAAGGGAAGCCTATCAGACTCACAGCGGATCTCTCGGCAGAAACCCTACAAGCCAGAAGACAGTGGGGGCCAATATTAAACATCCTTAAAGAAAAGAACTTTCAACCTAGAATTTCATATCCAGCCAAACTAAGCTTCATAAGCAAAGGAGAAATAAAATCCTTTATGAACAAGCCATTGCTCAGAGACTTCATCACCACCAGGCCTGCTTTACAAGAGCTCCTGAAAGAAGCACTAAACATAGAAAGGAACAAACAGTAGTACCAGCCACTCCAAAACGTGCCAAACAGTAAAGAGCATCAATATAATGAAGAAACTGTGTCAACTAATAGGCAAAACAACCAGCTAGGCTTTGTCATGGGGATCAAGTAGGCTTTATCATGGGGATACAAGGCTGGTTCAACATATGCAAATCTATAAAGGTAATTCACCACATAAACAGAACCAAAGACAAAAACCACATGATTATCTCACGGATGCAGAGAAGGCCTTTAACAAAATTCAGCAGCTCTTTATGCTAAAAACTCTCAATAAACTAGGTGTCGAAGGAACATATCTCAAAATAATAAAAGCTATTTATGACAAACCCACAGCCAATATCATACTGAATGGGCAAAAACTGGAATAATTCCCTTTGAAAGCTAGCACTAGACAAGGATGCCCTCTCTCATCACTTCTATTTAATATAGTATTGGAAGTTCTAGCCAGAGCAATCAGGCAAGAAAAAGAAATAAAGGGCATTCAATTAGGAAAGGAGGAAGTCAAATCGTCTCTATTTGCAGATGGCATGATTGTATATTTCAAAGAGCCCATAGTTTCAGCTCAAAATGTCCTGAAACTGATTAAGCAACTTCAGCAAAGTCCCAGGATACAAAATCAATGTGCAACAATCACAAGCAACATAGACCTTGTCTCTATACAACAATAATAGGCTTAAAGAGAGCCAAATCAGGAACAAACTGCCATTCACAATTGCTACAAAGAGAATAAAATACCTAGGGATACAACTAACAAAGGATGTAAAGGACATCTTCAAGGATAACTACAAACTACTGCTCAAGGAAATAAGAGAAGATACGAACAGATGGAAAAATATTCCATGCTCATGGTTAGGAAGAAACAATATGGTGAAAATGGCCATACTGCCCAAAGTAATTTATAGATTCAATGCTATTCCCATCAAGCTACCTATGACCCTCTTCACAGAACTGGAAAAAAACACCTTAAACTTCATATGGAACCAAAAGAGAGCCTGCATAGCCAAGTCAGTTCTAAGCAAAAAGAACAAAGCTGGAGGCATCAAGCTACCCGTGTTCAAACTATACTACAAGGCTACAGTAATCAAAACAGCATGGTACTGGTACCAAAACAGAGATATAGACCAATGGAACAGAACAAAGGCTTTGGAGGCAATGCCACATATCTACAACCATCTGATCTTTGACAAACCTCACAAAAACAAGCAATGGGAAAGGATTCCCTGTTGGATAAATGCAGTTGGGAAAACTGGCTAGCCATGTGCAGAAAGCAGAAACCTTCCTGACACCTTACACTA
>CAUYQU010104613.1:0-14703 GCA_963574635.1 Cheracebus regulus
GCAGACGACATGATTGTATATCTAGAAGACCCGATCGTTTCAGCCCAAAATCTCCTGAAATTGATAAGCAACTTGAGCAAAGTCTCAGGATACAAAATCAATGTGCAAAAATCACAAGCATTCCTATACACCAATAACAGACTTAGAGCCAAATCAAGAATGAACTGCCATTCACAGTTGTTACAAAGAGAATAAAATACCTAGGAATACAACTAACAAGGTAAAGGACCTCCTCAAGGAGAACTGCATACCACTGCTCAACGAAATAAGAGAGGACACAAACAGATGGAGAAACATTCCATGTTCATGGTCAGGAAGAATCAATATCGTGAAAATGGCCATACTGCCCAAAGTAATATACAGATTCAACGCTATCCCCATCAAGCAACCAGTGACCTTCTTCACAGAACTGGAAAAAGCCACCTTAAACTTCATATGGAACCAAAAGAGAGCCCACATAGCCAAGTCAATTTTAAGCAAAAGGAACAAAGCTGGAGGCATCATACTACCTGACTTCAAACTATACTACAAGGCTACAGTAATCAAAACAGCATGGTACTGGTACCAAAACAGAGAGATAGACCAATGGAACAGAACAGAAGCCTAGGAGGCAATGCCACACATCTACAACCATCTGATCTTTGACAAACCTCACAAAAACAAGCAATGGAGAAAGGATTCCCTGTTTAATAAATGGTGTTGGGAAAACTGGCTAGCCATGTGCGGAAAGCAGAAACTGGACTCCTTCCTGACACGTCACTCTAAAATTAACTCCAGATGGATTAAAGACTTAAACATAAGACCTAACACCATAAAAACCTTAGAAGAAAACCTGGACAAAACCATTCAGGACGTCAGCATAAGCAAGGACTTCATCACTAAAACATCAAAAGCATTGGTAACAAAAGCCAAAATGGACAAATGGGATCTAATTAAACTCCAAAGCTTCTGCACAGAAAATAAATGATCATTAGAGTGAATCGGCAGCCAATAGAATGGGAAAAAAATTTTGCAATCTACCCATCTGACAAAGGGGAAATATCCAGAATCTACAAAGAACTAAAACAGATTTACAAGAAAAAAACAAGCCCATTCAAAAGTGAGTGAAGGATATGAACAGACACTTTTCAAAAGAATACATATATGAGGCCAACAAACATATGAAAAAATGCTCATCATCACTTGGCATTCGAGAAATGCAAATCAAAACTACATTGAGATACCATATCATGACAGTTAGAATGGCGATCTTAAAATATCTGGAGACAACAGATGCTGGAGAGGATGTGGAGAAATAGGAACATTTTTACACTGTTGGTGGGAGTGTAAATTAGTTCAACCATTGTGTAGAAGACAGCGTGGCGATTCCTCAATGACGTACAAATACAAATTCCATTTGACCCAACAATTCCATTACTGGGTATATATCCAAAGGATTATAAATCATTCTGTTATAAGGACACATGCACACAAATGTTCATTGCGGCACAGTTCACAATAGCAAAGACCTGGAACCAACCCAAATGCCCATCGTTGATAGACTCAACTGGGAAAATGTGACACATATACACCATGGAATACTATGCAGCCATAGGAAACGATGAGTTCGTGTCCTTTGTAGGGACATGAATGAACCTGGAAACCATAATTCTCAGCAAACTGACACAAGAACAGAAAATCAAACACTGCATGTTCTCACTCTTAGGTGGGTGTTGAACAATTAGAACACATGGACACAGGGAGGGGAGCATCACACTGGAGTTTGTGTGGGGGCAGAACTAGAGGAGCGACAGCAGGGGGTGGGAAGTTGAGGAGGGATAACATGGGGAGAAATGCCAGATATAGGTGATGGGGAGGAAGGCAGCAAACCACATTGCGATGTATGTACCTATGCAACAACCTTGCATGTTCTTCACTTGTACCCCAAAACCTAAAATGCAATAAAATATATATTAAAAAAAAAAAAAAAAGAACTTAAAAAAAAGTGAACTAAACCATGATAGACTTGTTTTAAAAATGACTTTTTATTTATCCTTGTGATGAGAATCAGCTTTATTCACTTTTGGAAAAAACAGGAAACAATGCAATTGTAGCTTACTGGGTGGTGACCGTGATGATATTTACTGTCCTGGGGATGGTGGGATGCAGTGGACCATAATCATTAGCACCTTGCCATGCTCACTGCTGTCATTTCTGTGACTAAGATTTGTTTCACCGACTCCTTTATCAACTCTATTTCCATCGTGGAGTGAACTGATTCTCACTGCTTTAGCATCTGCCTTTGGTTTCTGCTAATTATCTTTGACTTTCACTTTTCTTGTCCATCTCTGGTGGTTGCTTTGTTGCTCCACTTTGAGTAGTTCAGGAGGGCCTGATTTTTCAGAACCATGGCTACTGCCTCCTCCTGCCTGCAGGCCATCTGCATTTCTGACCAAACTGGTTCCAGCCGCTGCACAGCCAAGCACAGAAGAAACCGCAGCAGCAGCAGGAGCACTGACGCCTTAGCTGCAACCCAGTGTCAAGGTCCAGCTACATCCGCAGAAAGCCAAGGTCAACAAGACCATTTCCCACAGCTTGGTGAGTTCTTGGCCTGCGGGGCCAGTTCCTTCCCCTGGCTTTCTGCTTCCACCTCTCCTTCCATCAGAGGGATGCTCAGGATGGTGCAGGTTCCTGGAGACACTGTGAAGAGTCCATGAAAGTGAGGAGGGCCTTGGCCAGGCAGCCTCAGGCCCAGAGCTGGGTGGCACCCCTCATACCTGAACAGAGATCAGCCAGTGCCACCATGGGGATGACAAAGGGACCCAGATTCCTCAGCTAGTCTCCCTCTGCACCAGAAGAGGAGAAAACTATTTCCAAAACTAAAAAGGTATAGAGTAGAACCTGCAGGTCTAACCCAGCCAAGTTTTCATTCTTTTTCTTTTCTTTTCTTTTCTTTCTTTCTTTCTTTTTTTTTTTTTTTTGATGTATTTCTTTCTCAAATCATGCTTGCCTAATGGAAGATTTTATGTTCCATCTTCACATGAAAATTTAAATGTAATTATTATGGTCACAAATTAAGAAAACTATACGTTTTACTTTACTTTGCCTAATGCTGAGGTAACATTAAACTTTCAGTAGTGCTTTCTGAATATTAATGTCTATAACATTTAATTTGATTCTGTTGACTAAACTGCAATAAGTAATGATAAATTCTTGATTTACATAGCTTGACAGTTTACAAAGGACATGTATTCATGTATTTAATCAATAAATGTGTATTAAGCATACACGTGCTATACTTTTTGCTAGCCTTGGGAGATAAAGTATTGACCAGGTGCAGTGGCTTATACCTATAATCCCAGCACTTTTGGCAGCAGAGGTGGGCAGATCATGAGGTCAGGAATTTGAGGCCAGCCTGACCAACATAGTGAAACCCCATCTCTATTAAAAATACAAAAATTCTGGCATTTAGGTGAAGTGGAGGAAGGCAGCAAATCACACTGCCATGTGTGTACCTATGCAACAATCTTGCATGTTCTTCACGTGTACCCCAAAACCTAAAATGCAATAAAAAATAATTAAAATAAAAAATAAAAAAATAAAAATAAATTATTTTCCTTAAAAAAAAAAAATTCAAAAAATCACTGGGCATGGTGGCACATGCCTGTAGTCCCAGCTCCTTGGGAGGCTGGGGCAGGAGAATCGCATGAACCTGGGAGGCAGAGGTTGTGGTCAGCTAAGATCACACCACATCCCTCCAGCCTGGGCAACAGAGCCAGACTCTGTCTCAAAAAAAAAAAAAAAAAAAAAAGGCAAGAAACTAAAGAAAGTATTGAAGTATTGATCTCTACTCTCAGGAAACTTTCAGTCTGCTTCATAAAATCCTCACACACTCTTGTACATACCTCTAAAGTCTTCTATAAGCCTACCCCCAAAGTGACCACTATCCAAATTTTGTGTTATCATTTACTTTATGCAATTTTATCTGTGAACAATATACATTTTAGTGTTGCCTGTTTTTTTGCCTGTATATATATATATGTTACAATAAATTTTCATCTGTTTTGCTTTTTTATTTACATATTTTTTCCTAATTCTTCATGTTGATTTGCATAGCTATAGTGTTTTTACTTATCTTTAGAACTAGTGTTGTATGTATGTTTACTGGATTAGACCAATGTCTTTAATGGTTAGAAGAACAGGCTCAGAGTACCTGTGTAACTTTGGGCAAGTTTCTTAACCTCTGTGATTCCTCCATTACTTAGAGATAATAACATGGCAGTGAAATTCGTGTTGTTCTTTGAATGCTATAATAAATTAGATAAAGTTACATTACGAACAATAAAAATATTACAAAAGATAAAAGAATACAGATATATTCAAAACTTAAATATAAGAATTTTTAAAACAATTTTATGCTATCAAATTTCAAAATGTAGATAAAACTACCTTTTTTTTCCTTTCCAGAAAAGCAAGTGACAACTGATTGAGGAAGAAATAAAAAAGATAAATAGAAAAATTCAAAAAAGTTTTTAATTTTACATGCCTAAAAATCACATATATTATAAAAGAACATCTTGATACATTTTTACAAAATGCATATACTATGAACCCAGCACCCAGTGATGGAAGACTGTGAACAACCTGGCACTTTCCTCCTTTATTCTCCTTTTCAATCCGATTTACCCAAGAGAAACTTATATCCTGGATGTTTATACAATAAATAATATTTGCCTGTGTTTGAACTTTATATAAATACAGTAAGGTTCTCATTTTTGTCTAGGTTATTTGGTTTAACATTGTGAGATTAATCTCTGTTACGGCTCGTGGTTTGCATATTCATTGATCTACAATGTGACATCATATAAATACACTACAATTTATTTATTTACCGTTCATGAACATTTTGGTAATTTTCCAGATTTTTCAATGCTTCTATAGACCATCTTGCGCATTTTTAAAGATCATTTTGTGCCCTTATGTAGATATTTAACCACAAATATAATTTAAGTATATTTCTGTCTTCAGCTTGTGTGGGCATTGACAAGCCCTCTTTCAGAATGTAGTACCAACTTATACTACTGGAACTATATGAGGATTATTTATGATCAAATTGTCTTTATTTTTCAAACCCTACAGTGTAAACTTTGTGGTCAGAGGCCTGTAATTTTATTCACCATAGTATTTGGAATTTTTAATTAAATGACTAAATTGGATTTGACTTTGAAGCATTTATTTTTTAAAAAATAACTGTGGTAAAATTGATTTATTTATCTTTCCCTGAACATTTTTTCCCTCAGCTTTGTTTCTTTACATATAAGATTTATCTGCCAAATTTTTTTTTCTTCTTTCAGTAAGGGTCATTTCATCTCAGGAGATGCTGTAATGAAGCAGGTGCAATTTCAGCATGGTTTTGAAGAAGATAGGACTTGGCTGACCAGGTGAGCCACAAGCAATTGTAAATAACTACCTTCTAAATATGTAGAATTTATATTTTTTACTATATACCCTAAATATTTATTTAGCTGTAATATTTATGATACTGGTACTATTTCAAGATCTATAAGTATACCTACATAACACCAATGACAATATTTTAATCAACAGGAGGAACATATGTACAGCTTTGCAAAAAAAAAAAAAAAAAACCCTGATACATTTGCATCTGTATAAGATAATGTAGAATCAATTTCTCAAAGTTCAAGAAACTAAAACACACATACACACACATATGCACAACATCCTATTACATGATTCATCATTTCTTCTCTTTTCTGGGTCCAGGCGTGAGAGTCATCACTGTGCCTATGAGCTAGGGTCAGAAATAAGACATCCCACCTGTGGTAAGATCCACATATAGCAATCAAACTGTGGGCTATATCCACAAGTGAGACCCATACCCTCAGCAGTGGGCTCTGTTCATGTGTGAGGGTGATAATCCTGTCAGTTGGGTGTGCATAGAGGAGTCACAATCTCAACTTTGTACTGGATTCTCTTATGAAACTCTGTGAAACTTAAAGACTTTATATTATATACATGAGTGGGGTAATCTCTCAGAACTTTCTGCAAGGAGAAGACTCAGGACTTTACCCAATGCCCTAAACCCAGCTACAAAATCAACATCTCTTCGATTGGCTAAATTGAAATATGTGAGTCATCATTGCACCTGAGAGCTTTGTCTAGAAATGAATCATCATCTCACACATTGCTGAATTTACATATGACAGTCACAACTCTAACTGTGGACGATGACCACATGTGTGACTCAGGACCTCACCAGTAGTTTGTTCTGTCCATGTGTAAGAGTGACGATTCTAATTGTTAGCTCGGTGTGCCTTTGGGATGCACAATCTCACCTGTGTTGGTGCTTGAGTGTCATCACCTTCTGTGACATTACCACAAGTAGAAAACGGAAGACCTTACCTAGTCCTCTAATTCCAGCCATGAGAGTCAAAGTCTTTTCTATCGGTTGGGTCCACATATGAGAGTCATCATGACACCTGTGAGCTAGGCCAGTGGAAAGAGACCAAACAGGAGAGTCACACTGATGGAATATTGGTCTAGGAATATTTCAAGAAATCCCTATGTTCAGGGCCCTGGCAAGAAAGTCACATTACTTGAAAGCTGAGCTCAGCAATATGTCACAATGTCTCTTGTGGGCAGGGCCCAGCCTAGAGAACCACATCACCTGGGTCCTATGTAAAGCAGTATTTCACAATTAACTCTGTTTACAGGGCTCAGGAAGGAGAGGAAAGTCACATCATGTAGGTTCTAGCCTATTGGATAGTTCACAATGCCTTTTTTGGCAGAACTCAGGCAGCAGAGTCACATCATTTGGGTGTAGGGTCCAGCAATGTGCCAAAATCCTCACTGATGTCAGGGCCCATGCAGGAAGACAGAGTCATGTCATCTAGGTGCTGGACAAGGAATATGTAACAATCCACCTGTGGACTCAGCTCTGGCCCAGGGTCAAATCTCCTGAACACTAAGCTCTGAAATATGTCACAGTGCCCTATGTGGTACAGGCCAGAGCAGAAATATTACATCACCTAGGTGATATGCCTAGGAATATATCACTATTCTGTGGGCAAGGACCAAGCAAAAGAATTACATCATCTAGGTAATGGACCCCATGATATGTCACAATGCTCCCCTTGTGTAGGGACCAAGCAGAAATGAAAAGTCACATCATTGTGTTTTGGGCCTAGGAATATGTCACAATGGCTCAAGTAAGCAGTGCTTAGGCAGAAGAGTCTCATTACCTAGATGCTGGGCCCAGAAATACGTGGAAATCTTCCTGTGGGCAGAGCACAAGCAGGTGAGAAAGGTCACATCACTAGGTGGTAGGCCCAGAGATATCTCACAATTTCCTCTTCAGACCAGGCCAATGCAGAAGAGTCACATCACCTGAGAGATTGTCCCTACACTATATCACCTAGCCCCTTGTAAACAGGGCCCTGAGAGAAGCTGGTTCACATTACATAAGTGCTTGTCTCAGTGATATCTTACAATTTTCTTTGAGGACAGAGTCCATAGGGAAGTCACATCACCTAGGTATGGAGCCCAGTGACATGTCACCATTCTCTTTGAGGGCAGGGCTCAGGAGAGTCACATCACCAAGATGGTGGGTTCAGTGATGTGTCAAAATCTCCTCTATGGACAGGGCCAAGACAGGAGAAAAGAATGACATGGTTTGGCTATGTCCCCACTAAAATCCCACCTTGAATTTTAATAATCCCCATGTGTCAAGAGCAAGGCCAGGTAAATATAATTGAACTATGGAGGTGGTTCTCCTATACTGTTCTTGGAGTAATGGATAAGTCTCATGAGATCTAACGGTTTTATGAAAGGAAGTTTCCCTGCAGAGGCCTTTATGCCTGCCAACATGTAGGATGCCTTTCTGCTCTTTCTTCATCTTTTATTGTGATTGTGAGGCCTTCTCAACCATGTGGAACTGTGAGTCCATTAAGCCTATTTCTTTTTTAAATTACCTGGCCTTGAATATAATGTTATTAGCAGTATGAGAACAGACTGATAAAGAAAGTCATATTTTAGTTGATAGACTCACACATATATCACAATACCCTCTGTGGGCAGGGTCCATGCAGCAGAGTCAAAACACTTGAGTGCTGGGCCCATGGTTTTGTAACAATCACAGCTGTAGGCAATGCCTATTCAGAAGAGGATAGTCACTTCACCCAGGTGATAGGGCCAGAGATATGTCACAATGGCCCTTTTGGGCAAGGCCCAGGTAGTAGAGGAGAGTCACCTCACCTAATTCTAAGTTTTTTTAATGTAAGGCACAGAAAAAAAGTCACATCATCTAGGTTCTGGGTTCAGTGATATGTCAAAATTTTTCCTACCTGCAGGGCAGAGGCAGAAAAGTCATCTTACCTATATACTGAGTAAGTGATGTGTCACAATTTTCATTAAGACCAGAGCTCTGGCAGACAAAAAGAGTCCCATTACTTGGGTAATGAGTACAAAGATACATCATAATGCCTTTTGTTGGCTGTGAAGTCCAGACAGGAGAGTAACATCACCTGGGTCCTGGGCTCAGCAACATGTCACAATCCCCCCTTCGCATTGCCCAGGCATGAAAGGGGAGTTACATCACCTAGGTGTTACATCCAAACACATGTCACAATTTACCCTAAAAGCAAGGCCTAAGAAAAATTAGGGATACATTACCTAGATGCTGGGTCCAGTGATATGTTACATTCTCTTCTGTAAGCCAGAACCAGACAGGAGTCACATCACCTAGGTGATGGATGTGGAGACATGTCACACTGTTCTCCATAAGCAAAGCCTGGGTAGGAGAGTTAAATCACCTGGATTCAAGGCCAAGCTGTATGTCACAATGACCCCTATGACCAGGACTCAATCAAGAGAAAAGAGTCACATCATTTAGCTGTTGAACATGATAATATGTCACAATACCCACTGTGGGTAGGTCAAGAAAGGGGAGAAGCATTGCATCACCTAGGTGATGAGCCCAGTGACATGTCACATTTCCCACTGTGGGGAGGGCCCAAACAAGAGGGGAGAGTCACATTACCTAGGTGATGGGCCTAGCGGTAAGTAGCTCTTTCCCACTGAGCAGATTGCAGGCAGGAGAGGAAAGTGACATCATCTAGTTGCTGGGCTCAGCAATATATTACCATTCATACTGTGGATGGGGTCCAGGCAGTAGAGGAAAATCAACTCACCTAGGTTCTGAGTTCAGTGATATGTCATAATCCCCCCTGAGGGAATGACTCAGGGATGAGAGGGGAGTCCCTTAATCTAGTTAATATTCCCAGAGATATGTCACAGTGTCCCTGTAGGAACAGGGAGGAATGTCACAATGTCCCATATTACAGGGAGGAATAAGTCACAATGTCCCCGGAGGAAGAACCGTATAACCTATGGTGGCTGGGCTTAGTAATATATCACAATCTTTTCTGTTTGCAGTTTCCAGGCAAAAGAAGCGTGTAGGTGCTTGGCCCAGGGATATGTCACAGTTTCAGTTTGGAGCTGGGCCCAGGCAGGAAAGTCAAATTACTAAGGGGCTGGGCAAAGTCATATGTCATAATTACATTTGTGAGAAGGTGCAGAGATGAGATTGACAATCCTGTATATGTCCCATCTCTGGGTATGAGATTCAGCATGTGTGTGCTGGGTCTTAGTATATGAGTCACAAACTCAGTGGTGGACTGGGTACGTGCATGAGACCTCAATCTCACCAGCAGACTATATCCCAGTAGGGACTCACAGCCTCACAAGTGTGCTAAATCCAGGTCAGAGAGTCTCTAACTCACTTGTGGACTGGATTCTTGTCTGAGACAGAATTCCAAATTTTGACTGCCTCCAGCTCTGAGATTTAGGACTTCAACAGTGTGCTGTATTCAAGCGGGAGGGTGACAATTCTGACTTTCAGCTGGGTGTGCATACAAGAGTCACAGTCTCACTGGTGTGCTGGGCCTTATTATGACGCAGTGTACAACTCAAAGGCTTTAAAATATACACCTGAGAGTCGCAGTCTGCTCTGAGACCTTCATGCCTGTGTGGATCCACAACCTTACTCATTGCCCTAGAAACAGATAAGAGATTGAACATCTCTCTTATTGGCTGGATCCAGGTATGAGAGTTATCACTGTTCCTGTGATCTGAGTCCATCAATGAGTCACCATTAGAACTGTGGCCGTATTCACTTATGATCATCACAATTCCAACTGTGCACTCTGT
This sequence comes from Cheracebus regulus, assembly GCA_963574635.1. Classification (NCBI taxonomy): domain Eukaryota; kingdom Metazoa; phylum Chordata; class Mammalia; order Primates; family Pitheciidae; genus Cheracebus; species Cheracebus regulus. The sequence continues at coordinate 10,207 of CAUYQU010104613.1, forward strand.
TCACAATTCAGGCTCAGAATTTTACCAGCAGGTCCTGTCCATGTGAGAGAGTGATAGTTGTACCTTTGGCCTGGGTGTCACATGAGAGTCACAATTTCAACTATGTGCTGAGCCCTGTCATGATGCTCTGTACCATTTGAGTGCTTTATGAAGTACGTGTGAGTGATGTAATCCTTTCTGATCTTTATACAATTAGGAAACTAAAGGCCTTACTGGTTGTCCTAATCTTGGCTATGAAAGTTACTATCTTTCCTATTAACCAAGTTAAGTTACAAAAGTCATCCTCATCTCTGTTAGCTGAGAGCAGGGATGAGGCTGGATCATCACATCCTCTGGGTACTGGACCAGGAATACATCAGTTTCCTCTATGGGCAGGACTCAGGCAAAAGAGTCACATTGCCTCAGTGCTGAGCCTAGTGAAATGTCAAAATGCCCACTGTGGGCAAGGCTTAAGAAAGAGTCACATTACCTGGGTGCTCAGCCCAGTGATATGGTCCAGGCTTTCCTTTGGGCAAAGCACAGGCAGAAAAAGAGACTCACATCGTCTAGGTGATCAACCCAAATATGTCAAAATGCCCCCCGTGAGCAGGGCTGAGGCAGAAGAGTCACAGCACCCAGGTGCTAGACTCAGTAATAGGTCATAATTTCCCCTATATGCAGGGCCCAGGCAAAAAGGAGTCACATCATCTAGGTGCTGGGTCCAGAGATGTGTCACAATGCTCTCTCTTTGGACATTACCCATGAAGTGAAGTCACCTTAATGTTGGGCACTACATTATGTCACCATGCCCCCTGTATGCAAAACCCAAACAGAAAAGAATATTTACTTCACCTGGGTACTATGCTCATTGCTATGTCATGATCCATAAAATAGGCAGGGCCCAGACATGAAAGGAGAGTCATATCATCTAGCTGTTGGGCCCAGTGATATGTCACAGTGCTCCCAGTGTGCAGGAACCAGGCAGGAGAAAAGAATCATATCACTTATGTGCTGGACCCAGAATTATTTCAAAATTTCCCTTGAGGGCAATACCCAGGAAGGAGAGTTGTATCACCTAGTTGCTTGATTTAATTAATGTTACTGTGTAGACTTGGCTTACACAGGCAATTGGAATTCCTGAAGTGCTAGGCAGTTGTATATATAAAAATGACACATGCAAGAAGGTCCAGTGGTTAGATTTACAATTCTGCACAAGTCCCATCTATAAGTATGAGAGTCAACGCCCCCTGTGAGTCATGTGCAATTACAGGGCTCATCATCTCAGTAGTAAATTGGATCTGTTCATGAGAGTTCCAGCCCCACCTTGGGACTGTGTCCTGATATGAAAGTAATAGGCTCTCAGATGTGCTGAATTCTGGTCTAGAGTCACTACTCCACCTGTGAATGGTATCTATGTGTGAGAGCCACAATTTTAACTTTCAGAACCTCAAAGGTGAGCTGTGTCCGTGTGAGAGAGTGACAACTCTTACTTTTGTGTGGGTGTGCATTTAACAATCACAATCTGACCTGTGTGATTGGCACTGTTATGACATTTTCTGTATAATCCAAAGGCTTTATATGATATGCTTGAGAGTCACAATCTGCTCTGAGAATTTTGTGCTGGTGTGGCCCATGATTTTATCTGTTGCCCTAAGCCCAGGTTTGAGAGTCAACCTCTCTCTAATTTGCTGCATCCAGGAATGAGAATCATTACTGTGACTTTCAGCTGCATTCAGAAGTGAGTCACCATGCGACCTGTGGCTAGATCCAAATGTAAGTCACAATTCTAACTGCTAACTGCATTTATATGTGGGATTTGGGAACTTAACATATGTGTAAGTTAAAATCCTAACTGTTGGCTGGGTGTGCATATGAGAGTCACAGTCTCACCTGTGTGCTGAGCCCTGTTATGACACTCTCTGTACCAACTGAAAGCCTTGTAAAATATGCATGAATGTTGTAATTTTCTCTGACTTTCATACAAGAAGCACCCAGACCTTACCCATTGCCCTAAGTCTAGCAAAGAGATTCAATATCTCTCCTATTTGCTGGGTTGAGGTATGATTATAAGTACTGGTGAGCTGAGCCCAGGTGTATGTCACAATCATACCTGTAGGCAAAGACCAGACAGTAGAGTTACATTACCTGGATGCTAGGAGAGGAATTTGTCAATCCTCACTATGAGCAGGATCAGAGAAAAAGAGCCATATCAGCTGGGTTCTGAGCCTAATGATATGCCACAATCGTTCATGTGGACAGATCCAAGCATAAGAGAACAATAACACTACTTTGGTGATGAGCCCAGCAATATGTAACAATGCCTAATGTGAGCAGGGCCCAGGAAAGAGAGGAGAGTCACATCAGCTAGTTTCTGGTTCCACAATATATTGCAATTCCAACTGTTTGCAGCACATAACAAAAGAAGTGAGTCACAAAATTCAGGTGCTGGGTTAAGCAATAGTTCACAATCCCCACTATTAGCAAAGATCATGCAGCAGAGAAGATGCAAATTGTCTAATTGCTGGAGTCCAGCAATATGTCACATTTTCTTCTGAAGCTGAGACCCTGGAAGGAGAGAAGAGTCACTTCACCTAGGTGATTGACCAAGAGATACTTTATGTTTCACGTGGGAAGAATTAAAGCAGAACAAGCACATCACCTAGGTGCCCATCCCAGTAATATGTCAGTCTTCTCTGTGCTCAAAGCCTTGGCACAAGAGGAGAGTCACATCACTGCGGTGTTGCATTCAGAAATACATAACAATCAGTTTTAATGTGATGGGTGCAGGCAGATGAGGACAGTCATATTACCTTGGTGCTTGGCCTTTATATATGTCTAATTTTTGTTTGTGGGCTGGCCCCAGGCAGAAAACTAAAATAACTCGGTATGGACAAAAGCATATGTCACAATCACACCTCCAGAAAAGGCTGGGGACAAGATAAAAAATCCAAAACATGTCCAGCTCTAGGAATGACAGTCAACATCTTTTGAGTGTTCAGTCTAAATATGCAAGTCAGAATCTAGATATTGGGCTGAATTTGCCTGAGAGTCTCAATTCAATCTTCAGATTGTGTCCTTATAATAGAGTCACAGCTGACCAGGGGAAGATCCAAGATGGCCGTTTAGGAGCAGCTCAGGATTGCAGCTCCTAGTGAAAGTGCAGAGGGTGAGTGGAGGCTGCATTTCCAGACAGATTTTTATTGCCCACAGACCAGGAGATTCCCAGGCAGGTGAGCCCCATGGGTTGCCAGTGCGGCTGTTTTGGCCAGCATGGCTGTTTAGCCGGTGCCCCAGCATGGCAGTTCTCCATACAAAATACACTGGTCTAGGTGCCCTTTTAAGCTGGTGATTAGAGCTGTGGGAAGGCAGAGTCACCCATTCATCTGATTAAAAAGGGGACTGTATCAGGGAGCCAGGCCAGAGATTCCTGGGCAAAAAAACTGCCACGAATATCAGTGCTGCTGTTTCAGCCAGCATAGTGGGTCGCTGCATGGGAAATCACACAGATCCCAGTGCCTTTCCAACAAGCGACTGGAACACCTGGGAGAGAGTTGACCATTCAACTAAAAAAGAAGGCTCTGAGGCAGGGAGCCAGGTGATCAGGCTCAGCTGGTCCCACCCCACACAAAAAAAGCAGCAATTGGAAATGCTCTGGGTTGAGAGTTTTACAGCAAGCACAGCTGAACCTGGGATGGTCCAGCTCTGTGGGGGAGGGGCGTCCACCATTACCGAGGTACTCCACCACTATGGAGGAGTCTGCCATTGCTGAGGCAGCCCGCCATTGTTGAGGCAACCCACCATTACAAAGAGAGTCTACCATTACAGAGGTGAGCCACCATTGTTGAGGCAGTTCTAACTACACTCATATAAACAGGACTGCAAGGAAGTTCACACAGCAGCTGGGTGGAGTCCACAGCAGCTCAGCAAAGCCTCTGCAGGCAGACAGTGACTAGGCTGCCTCCGTCCTGGGCAGGGCAGCCCAGACAAAAAGGCAGCAGCACAGCAGAAACTCATAAATAAAGCCCTAACTCCCCGGGACAGAGCACCTGGGGAAAAAAAAGGGGTTTATGAGTCCTGCTGCAGCAGACTTAAACGTACCTGCCCAGCAGTGCTGGATGAACAACGGAGCTCACAGCTCAGCACTTGAGCTGCTATAAAGGGCAGGCTGTCTCCTCAAGCACCTCCCTGACACCCGTATATCCAAAAAGTCTCCGCATAAAGGAGAAATCAGACTGACATTCAGCGGACATCTTTCTGGGACAAAGATAGCAGAAGAAGAAACTGGTAGTGACCCTTACTGTTCTACAGCTGCTGCATGTGATCCCCAGGCAAGCAGGGCCTGGAGTGGACCTCCAGCAGTCCTACAGCAGAGGGGCCAGACTGTTAGAAGGAAAACTAAGAAACAGAAATAAGTTCATCATCAACAAACTAGACATCCACTCAGAGACCCAATCTGAAAGTAAGCAACTACAAAGACAACAAGTGGATAAATACACAAAGATGGGAAGAAATCAGTGC
>CAUYQU010104619.1:0-20827 GCA_963574635.1 Cheracebus regulus
GAGATAGCATGGGGAGAAATGGCAGATATAGGTGAAGGGGAGGAAGGCAACAAATTACACTGCCACGTGTGTACCTATGCAACAATATTGTATGTTCTTCACATGTACCCCAAAACCTAAAATGCAATAAAAAAAAAAGAAAGAAAGAAAATTTAAGAAACATATAAGATCTTAGAAAATAAATGTTGAAGCTATTTTAAAGATTTGTAGGACACAGAAGATTTTTTTTTCCCTTTAGACCATTTACACTCAATGCAAGCATAATATACCCTTTTCAGGATGTTTGCCAAGCTATGACTTATGAACTTTTTGATTAGAATTGATCTTTTCTAAGGAAAGAGGTCAGCAGTCAAGTTTGAACACAATTACCTGGCCATAGTTGACTGGACTAAGAATGGACTCTTGAGAAATGAGAACACAGTAAGATACTCAATCCTAAACATCTGGATTTTGGATTCAGAAACAGTTCCTGTATGTAGCTTAAAGCATATGTGATATAAAAATTAAGTACCTGTGGATCAGCCTTTCTCCATTATGTAGAAAAAGTTGGTTGAGACAGAGAGAAAGAGAATGAGAGAAAGATAGAATTAGCTATAGATACAAGAAAAATAAGGAAAAAAAAGACCTAATATAGTAGAATGAAAACATATCCCCCAAAATATATCTATATCTTTATCCATTTTATCAGTTATTTCTAGTTTCTTTCTGATATCTGGCTAATTTCTGCCCTTAGGTTCCATGGAAACTAAGGGCAGAAATTAGCCAGATATCAGAAAGAAAATATACATTAAGAAATAATAATGAATATTGAAGAAAATATACATTAATTTTACACAATTTGACTTTTATCTAAACTTATGTTCTATTACTAGTGATTGACAAAAATTTACTATTATTATGCTACATGAATAGAATTCTTGTTAAGCAATAAAGAAACTATACATTATACACCAGAGATGTTGGATGAGATATTTAAGGACTTGGTCCTTTATGTTCAGTTTGCCAAAGAAATGAGTGGATTTGACATGTACCTCTTATGACTAAAGCTTAAAGAGACATTTTGTGATTGGAAATGTTCTATTTATCTATTGCTATCTATAAAACCAAGATAATCCAAGTAGGTGGGGCTCCTTCAACTTTGGTTCTAGATGAGAAGAGGCAGAGATTACTCATGGAGAACATAAAATAAGAGTTAAAGCTAAAAAGCAACCACTAAACAAATAAAACTTCTATGGATGCAAGCCACTGATATTACAGTCATTTTTATTTCAGCTTAAGATATCCAAAGCATACTGATAGCATTACTTACATTTTGCAAGTAATATATTTTAGGGGAAATCAGAGGCATCTATATACAAATACTCAGACGTAAAACAAGAAAGGTAGTATATTAGAGTTCTTCCTCTAGAGAACCAGAATCAATAGGTACATATATACGTAGAGAGTGTGAGAGAGGGAGATTTGTTTTAAGGAATTCACTTATGTGATTGTGGAAGCTGGCAAGTCCAAAATCCTCTGGGCAGTCTGACCCATAATTTTAAGTTGGCCCATAAAATTAGCCGTAACAAGAAGATTGTAGGGGGAGTTCTACTTTTTTTTTTTAATAACTGAGAGACATTGAACAATTTTTATTGGGCAGGCCAATGTTAAGAGATTCAAGAATAATCTAATGTTAACCTCTAGAAATTTGTAGTGAACAGACTCAGTTATCTTTTACCTAAATTTCTTTCTTTTAAAAATCTTACATCAATATAAGTAATATTTAATCCCTTTTTAGAATAGACTCTTACAGAATCCCAATCACTTCTAGTTGCCATAGACCTTCTCTATATCATTTTGTTTTAATCACAACTCAATATTTAATTACTCAAATACTTTTATTTCTTGAGATAACTCAACAGGACTCTTTATTCCTATTTTCTTCTATCTAATGTATTGTCAAATAAATAACAATTTATTGGGCCCTTCCACTGTTTTACTGAAACTACTGTGGCAAAAGCAACTAATAACTTCAAAACTAAAATCACTTAATATCATTTTTTAAAAAATTATTCACCATATTTAAATTATTTGCCAAATTTGATCCCATTGCCTAATCCTTTCTGCATAAAAAAAAAACGCACCTACTTTCATTTTAAAAATGTATTCTTCCTTCTTCTCCCTCTTAGTTTTTTGGGCTGCTTTTTTGAGAGTTTGAAAAAAAAGCAGTAAATATTGCTCTGAATATTTTTTTTAAAGCAAAATATACTCAATGCAAAAAGATTGGATATGCATAATGACAAAAAGCTATAAAAAAAATCATCTGTAACTCTACCTTTCATTGCTAATATTTGGATTCTATTTTCCAGTGTCTATGTAATCTACATATAATATTTTAAAAATATCATTATAGTATCAATATTGGTAATATCATATTTAAATGCTTTGTTTTTTCTTTGATCAGAGTAGATATTTATTCAATAAAATAACTAACCAGAATCAGTACACTAAAAGCAAAACAAATTGCAGGTAATAGCAATTTCAAGTTCCTACAATGAACAATCCCTTCTATTTTATATATATATCTGTGTGCCTTTATGAATACTCTTGAAAAAGTATACACATATGTATTCCCTATTAGGAAACAGAACAAGTTATCAACTGCTTTAGACTTTTCAGTTTCATTTAAAATACAATGAACTTTATGCTGTACTGATTTACGTATTTTGACAACAAGTAATGGTTGTATAATAACCATTTTCAGGATATATTTTATCAAAAATCTATTGTTTTTCAAAATTTGAGTCTCCTGTCATACTTTATTCTGTTCTATTGATCTATTTTACATACAGCTTTACAATAAAGTGTTTTTTTTTTTCTTTGTTTTCTTTTGTTTGAAATGGAGTTTAATTCTGGTTGCCCAGGCTGGAGTGCAGGTAGGGTCTCAGCTCACTGCAACCTCTGCCTCCTGGGTTCAAGCAATTCTCCTGCCTCAGCTTCCTGAGTAGATGAGATTACAAAAGCACACCACCAAGCCCAGCTAATTTTTGTATTTTTAGTAGAGACAAAGTTTCACCATGTTGGCCAGGCTGGTGTCAAACTCACCATCTCAAGTGATCCACCCGCTTGGGCCTCCCAAAGTGCCTGGCCAACAATAAAGCCTTGATGTCAGGTAACAGAATTTATGTAAACTGCTGCTTCTTTTTTGAAGTTATTATAGCTATCTTATGGCTTTCACACTTCCATAATTTTTTCTATTTCTTAAATAAACTTATTTTAAAATAGATTTAAACTAATATAAAAGTTTGAATATACTGCACACAGTTCCTATATCAGTCTTCTCTATTATTAACATTTTATTAATATGATAAATTTTTCACGATTAATGAACCAATACAAATGCACTACTATTAACTACAATATATAACTTTATTCAGATTTTTTTTGTTGTTGGCTAATGCCCATATTCTGGTCCTGGATTCTATCCCCCACCTTCACTATTTTTGGGTCTTTTCTGGTTTTAATTGAGCATCTTATATGATTCCATTTTGCGGAATGGCATATAAATTATTTCTCATTTTTTTTATTAGTTACTCTGGAATTTATAATATGTTTCTAATTAATTAACTTAAGTCTACTTTCAAATAGCACTAAGTAGCTTCAAGGGTAATGCTCTTATGTCATTCTAGAATATTCCAAATTCCTCACTTTCATCCCTTGTGATTTTGCTGTCAGTCATTTCACTTCTTGATATACAAAAGTCATCAAGTTATTATCATTGCTTTAAGCAAAGTACTATGTTTTATATATATTAGCAGTAAAATAATTATTTTCCTTTCATTTATTCCTTCTCTACTGCTCTTTCTCTTTATGCAGAACTTTTTTTATTATCAGGCAGTCTGACAGGCTGCAGATTTAAGAAAGAATTGATGTTGCATCTCCTATCCAAAGGCAATCTGGGGAAAGAGTTCTCTCTTCTTTGAGACAAAGTTTGCTCTTCCTGTATTATTTTCCTTCTGTCTGGAGACTTTCTTCTAACATTTCCTACAGGAAAGGTTGGGCAGGTTTTCTGGCATTGAATTCCTTCAGCTTTTATTATTTATCATTCATTCCTGAAGTATGATTCCATTTGTATTAGTCTGTTTTAATAATAAAGACTAAGACTGGGGCACCTATAAAGAAAAACAGGTTAAATGGACTCACAGTTCCACATGGCTGGGAGACCTCACAATTATGGCAGGAGGCAAAGGAAGACAAAAGTGACATCCTACATGGCAACAGACAAGAGAGCGTGTGCAGGTGAACTGACCTTTATGAAACCATCAGCTCTCATGAGACTGATTCACTATCATGAGAACAGCATGGGAAAAACTTGCCCCCATGATTAAATTATCTCCCACCAGGACCCTCCCATGACATGTGGCAATTATGGGAGCTATAATTTGGCTGGACACACAGCCAACCCATATCACCATTAAAAGAATTATGGTTTTTTCCTTTTTCTTATAACACTTTAAATATTTGACTCTTTTCTTGATGCTTGCACAGTGTCTAATTTTAGGTCTGGTGCAATTCTTATACTTATCCTTCTTTATATGCTATATATTTTCCTTTATATTGTCATATAAAGTACCCCCTAACCATTCAATGCCTTTCTTCAAGATTTATTTTTTTATATTTTATGTAGTACAGTTTTTATATGATAAAATGATTTGTGTTGTTTTTTGATATTCATTCTGCTTAGTGTTCTCTGAGCTGCTTCTATCAATGGCTTGATGTCTGCCATTAATTTTAGAAAGTAACAAACCTGCACGTTCTGCACATCTACCCCAGAACTTAAAATACAATAATAAAAAAAAAAAACAGAGAGAAAAAATAAAAAATAAAAGGAGGTTCTTTGCTACTATCAATTCACAAATTATTCTTTTCTGCTCTTTCTTCTCCTTCTGCTCATCAAATTATACATGACATAACTTTTGATAATGCCTCACATTTCTTGGATTTTTTTTTTTTTGAGACAGTCTTGCTGGAGTGTGATGACACAATCTTAGCTCGCTGCACTTGAACATCTGCCTCCTGGGTTCAAGTGATTCTCCTTCCTTAGCCTTTTGAGTAGCTGAGATTACAGGAGTGTGTCACCACACTAGGCTAACTTTTGCTTTTTTTTTTTTTTTTTTTTTGTAGAAATGGGATTTTGCTATGTTGTCCTGGCTGGTCTCAAACTCCTGGCCTCAAGTGATCTACCTCTCCCAACCAGCCTCCCAAAGTGCTGATATTACAGGTGTGAGCCACCATACACAGCCTACACCTTGTATATCATTTATATTTGGCCCTAATATTTTTCTTCTATTCTTTTTTCTGTTTACGTTTCAGCTTGGGAAGTTTCTACTTACATACCTTCAAGAACACTGGTTATTTTCTAAGCTATGTTTAGTCTATTTATCAAGCAGTTCTCATTTCTGTCACATGATTTTTAATTTCCAGCATTTTCTTTTGATTCATTTTTAGAATTTTAATTTATCTGCTTTTAGTACCTATCTATTGTAACATCTTCTATACTTTTTCTTTTGGAGTCTGTAACATATTAATTATTGTTATTTTAGATAACCCGTCTGATTATTTCAATGCCTGTTTTCCATTTGAGTGTGGTTCTGATGACTGCTTTGTCTTTTAAGACTGTGCTTTACTTGTGGCATGCCTTGTGATTTTTTTGTTGTTGTTGTTAGTGTCTTCTATTACTGTATTAATTTGTTCTTACATTGCTGCAAATATACTACCCAAGACTGGGTAATCTATAAAGGAAAGAGGTTTAACTGACTCACAGTTCAGCATGGCTGGCTAGGCCTCAGGAAACTCACAGTCATGGTGAAAGGGAAAGTAAACATGTCCTTCTTCACAGGGTGACAGGAAGGAGAATGCATGAGTGCCCAGTGAAGGGGAAAGCCCCTTATAAAACCAAAAGATCTCGCAAGAACTAACTCACTATTACGAGAACAGGATGGAGGAAATCACCCCCATGACTCAATTATCTCTACCTGGTCCCTCTCATGACACGTGGTGGGGTGTAAGTGGCAGGGCATCCCTGTGCAGATGTTCACATACTCCCCCATTCCCTTGAGCTTGGCTACTTGGTGGAAGTAGGCAGCACAGATGCACTTCCTGACGATGTCCCAGTCAGTGCCACACGAGGCCAGGCTCATCCGCTGCTGCACCATGATGTCCTTGAGTTGAGCTCGCACCTCCTGGACCTTCCGCATGGCCTTAGCATGGATGAAATGATCAATACACCAGATGGTGGAGTAATTATTGTTCTTCCACTGCAGGTAGACATTTAGATAGATCAAATGATTGCTCTCAGGGATAGCAAACTTCTCCCGGGTTTGATCACTCTCCTCCTCTCTGCCCTTCGGCCTGTAGAAGATGACCGGGACCGAGAGCATGGAAACGATGAGCAGGATCCCGGAGCAGCAGGCCATGTCACAAGACACGATGAGCATCTTGGACAGGGCAGGGTCCAGTGGGAACTCCACCATCAGCCGCCCAATAGACCACCTGTGTTGTCCAGGGCCCTGAGGATCCAGAACTGATATGTGGAGTTGAGCATGTTGTCCTCCGGGGGCGGGTCCATGAAGTGGAACTGCAGCAGGTCCTGCACCCCAAGGGACTTGAGCAGCAGCACCACGTTGGCCAGGTTGGTCCTCTGGATCTTGGGCACTGTGGTGATCAGGAGCTCGTTCTTACAGGCACTCTGGTTGTAGAGCCTGAAACACTGACCTGGGCCTGTCCTGCCAGTTCACCCTGACCGCTGTTTGGCATTGGCCCGGCTAATGGGATAGATCTGCAGAGCATCCATGCCAATCCTGCGGTTGAAGACCTTTAATTTGCAATAACCAGAATCGATAACAAACATGATGCTGTCAACAGTCAGGGACATCTCGGCAACGTTGGTGGCAACAATGCACTTTTGAACACCATCCAGAGCCTTCTGGAAGATTTTGGCCTGGAGGTCAGAAGGCAGCTGGGAGTAGATGGGCAGCACGGCCAGGGCAGGAGCATTCTCCAGTTCCTCCAGATGCTCCACAATCTGGTCTGAGGTTACCTCAATGTCCTCTTGGCCAGGCATGGAGATAAGGATGTCCCCAGGGGGCCCCGGACAGGTGCACCTGCAATGACTGCTCACAGCAGACTCCACGTAATCCTCCTGTGGGGTCTTGCTGAAGAGGATGTCAACAGGGAAGGTACGGCCAGGGATGTGGAAGATGGGTACATTCCCAAAAAAGGCCGCAAACTTCTCCGCATCCATCGTGGCTGATGTGACAATGAGTTTCAGGTGTAAGTGCCGAGCCACTACCTCCAGGAGCAGCCCGAAGAGCACGTCAGTGTTGAGGGAGCGCTCACGCACCTCATCCATGATGCTGGCACTGTAGTGATCCAGCTCAGCTTTCCAGAGGGACTCTCAGAGCAGGATCCCGTCAGTCATGTATTCTGTGAAGTGCAGTCTTCGAAGCGGATGGCATAGCCCACCTCCTCGCCAAGGTTTACCCCCATCTGTACACTGACTCTCTTGGCCACTGACATGGCAGCCACGCGCCGGGGCTGGGTGCACCCAATCATCTCGTAGACTGTGTAACCATCTTCATGCAGGTACTGCATGAGCTGAGTGGTCTTACCACTCCCTGACTCCCCAACCACGATCACGATGCTGCTGTCTCTGATCTTCGCGAGCAGTTCCTGCTGCACTGCGAAGATGGGCAAATACTGCCTCTGCTCCAGGATGGGCTTCTTCTTTGCAAATTCACTGCTGGCTTCGCGCTTTTTCTTCATGTGACCTGCAAACTTCTGCTCTGTCCTGTAGTCTACCTTCCCGTCCTCCGTCACAGCTTCATCTGGCTCTTCCTCCTTCTTGACGCCCATTGTGTCTCCCAGTTTGGTCCCAGCCCATCCCCAGTGTTTGTGCTGAGCCTTCCTGTGCTCCTTCTGCTCCCTGTGCCTTCGCACCATTTGGCGGCCTTTCCGAGCAAGGACGGCCAGGTCAGAAGTGGTGTCCTTCACTGGAATCACCAGCTCCAGCTGCTTGGTGAAGACAATGCACCCATCCAGAAAGGGAGGCACCAGACTGTGCACCATCAGGGGCACCTTGGCCGCATTGTCCTCTTCAAAGTCCTCGTCCACCTCCAGCTGATGGACCATTCCACTGGTGAGCATGCAGTTCGTCTCCCAGCGCTCGTTATCCTCATGGATATGTCTCTGCTGAGCTGAAATGCACTTGCTTCTGTCTATGCAGGTGCTGCTCCTACCTCCTCACATGGTCCTTGGAGGAGTGGGCCAGCGGATTGTGGAACTCATCATACCCCTCGTCCATCATGCACCAACCCCGATCAGCTTGCCTCTGGTCATCCTCCCACTGCTGCCGCTCCTCCTCTGTGTCAAATGGAATTCCTTCTTCGCCCTCTTCGCCTCTTCCTCGGCACCCAGACAGATACGGAGTGGACCCCAAGTGTCTTCTGTCATCAGCCCACTCGTTGTATTTGCAGGAGGGAGTTGGCAGAGGAATTCAAGTCCAGCCTGGCCAATGCGATGAAATCATGTCTCTACTAAAAATACAAAAATTGGCCTAGCATGGTGGCAGGCACCTGTAGTCTCTGCTACTTGGGAGGCTGAGGCATGAGAATCACTTTAACCTGGGAGGCAAAGGTTGCAGTGAGATGATATGGCACTACTGCACTATAGCCTGGACAACAGAGACCTTGTCTCCAAAAAAAAAAAAAAGTGAATTCAGTTAAAATAAGATAACTAAGGCAAACTCTAGCATAATATGGCTAGCGTCCTTATAAAAAGAAGAATTTTGACATAGGCACACAGGAAGAACTCCACATGAAAATAAAGACAGTGACAAAGTGATGCCCTATAAGACAAGGAACACCGAAGATTTCCGGCAAACCACTAGACATTCTGGGAAAACGTAGAACAGACTTTTCTTCACGTCTCTCATGAGAAACCAGTCCTATCAATACCTTGATCATGGACTTTTAGACTCCAGAACTGTGAGGCAATCAGTTTCTGAGGTTTAAACCATAAGTTTGTAGGAGTTTGTTAACACAACCCTAGCAAACTAATAAGATTTTTGAAACTGAGAAGCAGAGTGCAGCTGTAACAATATGGAAGTATTTGAAATTGGATAATGAATAGGAGCTGGAAGAATTTTGAGATGTATGATTTGAAAAAGCCTAAATTGCCTTGAAGAGACTGTTAGTAAAATATGGACATTAGAGGCAATTCTAGTGATGGCTCAGAAATAAAAGAGGAAAGGTATAAAGTTATCATCATTGTAAAGAATATCTTGTCATAAAAATAATGTTGCCAGAAATATAAATATTAAAGGTGATTCTGATGAAGTCTCCAGTGGAAATGAGGAACGTATTAATGGAAACTGAAGGAAAGGTGAACCTTGCTCAAATAACATATAAATTGATTGAGATGGAAAATAGAACTGGTAAATGGAAAACTGGCATATTTAGATGAGAAGTTAGTTAGTTTGTTTATTAGATATGGAGTCTTGCTTTGTTGCCCAGGCTGGAGTGCAGTGGCACAATCATAGCTCACTGCAGCCTCAAAATCCTGGGCTCAAGTGATCCGCCCACCTCAGCCTCTTGCGTAGCTGGGACTATAAGCATGCACCACTATGCCCAGATAATTTTTCTTTCCCACCACCTTTAGTGATGGGGTCTTTCTATGTTGCCAAGGCTGGTCTGGAATGCCTAGCCTCAAGCGATATTTCTGCCTTGGCCTCCAAAAATGTTTGGATCACATGTGTGAACAACTGCATCTACCCTAGATGAGAAGATTTCTTAGCAAAGTGCTGAAGGCATGATGTGGTTTCTCCTTGCTGTTTATAGTGAAATGTGAGAGGTGAGAAGTCCAGTGAAAATCAATTGCTAAACAAGAAGAAATCAGCACAGTACTTTGTAAGATTTTGGCTTATTCAGATAGCATACCCTTAAAACAGGGCCAAGAGTGTAGCTGGACAAATGCTTGCTACAGTGATTTAGGTGTATGATATAAGGATTCAATCAACCATGTCAGTAGAAGTCAGGAATACAGATGCAGTGATTCACAAAAGGGATTTGGAAGCCTCTCTTGTGTGATGTCTTGGACCTCTGTGAATTGCAAGGGAAGTAGACAAGATTTCTGAAAATTTTGAAACAGCAGAAAGACTGCCTGCCTGGACTGATAAAGACATAGATGGGGTGAAATAAAAGAACAATGAGAACAGAATCAGTGAAGGAATAATGACTTTGAGATCAGAGCCACAGATCAAGAGAGCAGGTCCACTTCCAGGAGGTTCCAGAGTGCAGACTTCCAGGGAAAGCCTGGGAAACTGGGCTACCTCCTGAGAGGCATGTTGGGGGACAGAGAGTATAGCCCAGATTGAGACATTGACCTCCACCTGTGGAAGTCTGGCCTGCAGTTCCTGAGTCAACGAAAGATGAATGAATTGTCTCTCACATCATTACAGTGATTCAGGTGGCCTACAGATGACTGTCAGCTACTTTCAGAGGGTAACTGCAGCCAATTGACCAAGACTCCCTGTCCATCATTACATTTGTTCAGTAAAAGAATGCATAACAGAGGTTCTAAGTCAACACACTTGTGGATAATTAACATGTTTAAACGAGTGCTTATGTGAATGATAAAAGCTTTAGGTTTGGGACCAGAGTAAACACTATTAATCAATAATTCCCCTTTGATCTCCCCTTGAGAGGACCATCCAGCACAAAGTTTACATGAGTAAACAGAGTAGAGACCAAGGGATGTGAGGTAAACAGACTTAACTGGGAAAGCCTCTTATCACCTGTACCTTCTCCCTAACTTAATGGACCTGCTACCTTTGGCCTGTCCCAATAAAACCTTTCAGCCTTCCAAAAGGTTTGAGACTAATATATAATTTTTCCCAATATTTCTTTAATATTTCGCCAGCCACCCTGAGTGAATATCAACACGATATCCCAGAGTGCTGAGCTGCCTCTCTGCCACAGGATTATTAAGCCAAGGATAATTATTAAGAGTCTTAAAATCTAATAGATTTTATCCTGCCTAGTTTTAGAGTTGTTTGGGACCTGTGACCTTTTTTTCTCTCCTATTTCTCTCTTTTGGTATAGAAATGTCTATTCTACACCTATAGCAGCACTGTGTTTTGAAAGAATATAACTTGTTTGGTTCATAGCTTTAAAGATGGAGAGCAATTTGCTTCAGGATAAGTCACAGCCTGAGTTTCATCAATATCTGATTTAAATAAATACTTAGATGAGATTTTATATTTAGACTTGATGTTGGAATGAGTTAAGACTTGTAGGAATGTTGGCATGTGGTGAATGTGTTTTGCATGTGAGAAGGGCATAAATTGGGGAAAGTCAAAAGATAAATTATATTGCATTGAATTCTGTCCCACCAAAATTTATAGGTTGAAATCTTAACATCAGTGCCTCAAAATGTGACTTTCTTTGAAGACAGGGTATTCACAGAAGTAAGCCAGTTAAAATGAAGTGATTAGGGTAGACTCTAATCCAAGATGACTGAGATTATTTAAAAGGGGGACAACCGGACAAAGACATGCACATAGTGAGATCATCATGTGAACCAAAAAGCAGAGTCTGTGGTGATGCTCTACGAGCCAAGGAATGACAAATATTGCCTAAAAACCTCCAGAAACCAGGGAGAGGCATCAGAAGAAAGAAACTCCTAATTCCATGATCTTTGACTTCTAGCCTGCAGAACTGCAAGAAAATAATTCTATTGTTTCAGCTCTCCTGTTTGTGCTCTTTGCTACAGCAACCTTCAAAAACTAATGAAACATCATATAGATGAATAAAACAAGAAAAAAATCCAGTCTTTTTTCAAAAAATAAAAAACTAAAATCTATACATCTTATTTTAGTAAATGAATTTAAATCTTATTTTAGTTTGTTTTTGATATATATGAGATACATTCATGAAGTACTCTAATAAAATTTAACTAGCATATCCCTTTTTAGTAAAGTATTTTTCTTAATATGTAAAAATATAAAGGTTGCAGAATTACAATTAAAATGAATTATTAACATTATTTTAATATATATTTTTTGCATATTCCCCTGAAAACTTCCTCATTTTTCAATAGTAAGTACTGCTGCTAAAGTTACCCTTTATAGGATCAATCTTTGTAAAATATTTACAATCTGATTTTTCTATATGAAAAAAATGTATTACATATCAAGGGCATTGAAGATGGAATTTCTGTGTTTTGCTTTAATTTTGTTTGTTTTGCTCTAATTATGTTTTGTACTGAAGATACTTACAGGGTTTCTCAGATCTGCTCTCCCTCCATTCAACCACTATCACTAATTATAACTAATTTTGTGTTACTTATATGGTGGTTCATCAGAAGAAGGAGGATTTCTTATCTCTTCTATTTGATTTAATTTTACGTTATTTCACCGGTCAGAATTCTTTATGAATTTCTTCACATCTTATTCTGTGGTGATTTCAATATTAAAATGTCCTCAAACTAGAGCTAGTTCAATTACTAAAACAACTTTCTGGTTTCATTCTAATAGGAATAGAGGTACAATAAATTCAATCCTCTTAACCCTTCTCAAAATTTTATATGGTTATCTGAATGTTACTTTAGTTTTATCTTGTTCCTAATTGCCATCCGAGTCACACTTAACAGAACACAACACTAAGCAACTTCTTATGCACAGATGCCATAAAAAAGTAAATTATGCAACCTTGACACTTTTTCTAAAATATTATCCTGGTCTGTGCCTCTGCATTTGTTTGTCTGAAAAAGACTTTATCTCTCCTTCATTTACAAAACTTAATTTTGCTGGATATAAAATTATTGGCTGGTAATGATTTTGTTTAGGGAGGCTAAAGATAGGACCCCAATGATTTATGGCTTGTAAGATGTCTGCTGAGAACTCAGCTGATCTGCTCCTCTGAAACTTCTTTCAAGGGCACCAATGTCCTCTTTCTTGTCATGTGCAGTGGCCCTTTCTCTATGCTTATTTTTGTCACTCTGTCCTTTAGCATTTCCTACAGTCTGTCTACTTCTAACCAGGTTTTGTTTGTTTTGTTTTTTGTTTTACTTTATCCCACTTTCTGACCTAGGTCTTGGTTCCAAATTCTCCATCAACTCACTTTCCAGGTGATTTCCTCTAGGTCCAGGGCTGTGAGTAGCATCCACAACCTCACGACTCTGAACCTTTGTCTCCAGTTCACACTGTTTTTTTACATTCCAGATGTATACACCTGACTGTTTATTTAACATCTTCATTTGCATCTCTAATAGGCATCTGAAATTTAACATGTTGAAACAGAAATCTTGATCTCCTCTTAATCCCATTCTGTGCTTTTTCAGTTTCAACTAATGGCATCAACATTTACTCTGGTTGTTCAAACATCAAGCATAAAATACATCCCTGATTTTGCTGTTTCACTCATGGCCTATATACAATCCATCTTCTATATGCATATTAATACAATAACCTATGGATTAACAAGAGTTCTCCATAGAAACAGGACATGCACTACACACACTCATGCACACAAACACACACACGCACACACACACTCACAACACATACACACATAAATATATCCTTTTGGTCCTGTACCTCCAGAGATATATATCCATTCTGGCAGACCAGTGAAAGGATTTGAGATTTTGTTTTTTAGAGAAAGGAAAGCTAAGGTCTTAACTATATATATATAGTTTGAGATTTTAGAAAATTGGCTCACACAATTGTAGAGGCTGGCAGGTCTGATCCACAGTGCAAGCTGGCACCCTGGAAACTCAAGATCTGAGTATATAGGGACTCTAGAGACAGAATCCCTTCTTCATTTGGGGACTTCAATTTTTTTCTCTTAATATCTTCAGCTAATGGATGAGGCCACCTACATTATGGAGGGTAATATGCTTTACTCAAGGTGTGTAGAGTTAAATTTTGATCATATCTTAAAAAATACCTTCACAGCAATGTCTAGACTGGTGTTTTACCAAACAACTTTGCACCATAGATTTTCCAAGTAGATACAAGTTGAGATGTAAAATTAACCAACACAATCTGTAATTTACTAACCTCTCCCTGGTGAAAATGATCACAATTGTTCATGCTGACCACTCATTAATTTTTAAACTGAGTTCCATATATTTACTGTCACGTCTTCATCCATAGACCCATTCTTCATATATCATCTGGAGTGAACTTTTATGCTTTAGATTATTACGATGATATCACCCTCATGTTTAAAACTCTGCCTTTTTATTCTCTAAGGACAAAGTCTCAAATCCTTGCAATGATCTAAAAGAATATAAAGGATTCTTCTCCATTATCCTCTGAATCCTGTCAATTGAGCACTGTCCTTCTCCTATCCTGTACTCCAAGCACAATAACCTTGTCGTATTTCCTCATTCAGGACAACCTCATTCTCATCTTAGGACATCTAGTCAACTCGTCTCCTCCTAGAATGGGCCTCTCTCAGATCTGCACACGGCTGGCTCTTTATCATGATACAGGATTCTACTTGCATTTTGCCAAGTGAAGTTCTTTTCTTGGTTTCCTTCCTTAGCTAGTAGTCTGTCTTCCCAACGCAGTTGCTCTCCCTCTACTTTCCTACATGGAATTTCTTTGGAGTATAGTGAGGGTGGGAGAACCGTCTTAATTAGGATGATTCAGAGGTTGATGGAGAATCCTTTGTGTCCTGGTAGACCATTGAAAGGATTTGAGATTTTTGTTTTAAGAGAAAAGAAAGCTAAGGTCTTAACCATCACAACCTGAAATTTACTTGTGTAAATTATGATATAATTTAATTGCATTATGGTAGATACTTTTTATCCACTTGTTAATCTTTATGCATATAACTAGAAGTTAAGCTTCAGAAAAAAAAATATTTTCTTCAAACAAATTCTTTTCTCTATCTCCAATGCTTTAAACAGTACTTGGCAAATCATAAGAACTTAATATAAATTTTGTGGAAAAAATGAACAAATGAATGCCTGTGCCTTAAATGCATAACTTATCACAAACAAAAATATTATGAAGTTTTGATAAATGGCAGAAATGACAAAGTAAGCTACTTAAGCTTTAGTTACACATGTATTAACTGACAATATTATATTTCTGAAATAATTTCCTTTTTAATAATTTATGTCAGAATGTGATAATGTGTGTTTTGAAAACAATATAAACAAGAACAATTTCTTTTTACATTTGATATAGACAGACTCTCATTTCTAGATCTTAGGCATTATTTACCATGTATTTACTACTATTTTTCTTGCACTCTTTGAGGAAAAATTACAAATTAAAAGCAATTGTCTATTTTACTTTATTTTCAGAAGTATGCCTACATGTTTATAGGGCTTACTTCTAAGAGGTTACTCACAGTGGAGTTTGTAATAAAGTTGAAATCATTAAAGTTAAAGACAAAGTATGACTTTGAAAACATTGCTAAAAGAATTCCTCTGATTCATTTTCAATTTTAAGAGACATAAATGATTACATTTACAAATTCTTATTGTTTGGGTTTAATTTGCATATTTTGTAGACAATAAGTTTGATTCTAAGGAAGAATACTTAGGGATTTTGTATTAAAAAGATTCCTTCTTTTCTGCTTAGAATTTTTAACATAAGCATACAAACAAATATAAGCAATGTTTACACCAAGGCATTGCAACAGTCATTAAACAGAAACAAATTAATTTCATTTTTATCCCCTCTAGCTCAGTCAGAAGTATTATTAGATTGCACCATTAAAAATAAGATAAATTGATTTATTAAATAATAAGAAAATAAATAACAGATAATTAAAAAGTTAAAATTCTTTAATTTCTGTAAATAGTTTTTCATCATAATGTGTACCACAATACCCTGAATTTTGAATATTCCATACACAAGGGCAATGATATATGAATATTAATATAGATAATACAATTTGTAGGTTTTGAAAAATTTTGCTTTTGTTTTTATTCTCATTTTCTCTTGCGTTATACAAATATTTTAACTGCCATTAAGCCCAAAGTTGAAACTTTTTTGGTTATTTATTCTTTTTTTTTTTTTGAGACAGAGTTTCGCTCTTGTTGCTCAGGCTGGAGTACAATGGCACGATCTTGGCTCACTATAACTTCTGCCTCCCAGGTTCAAGTGATTCTCCTGCCTCAGCCTCCTGAGTAGCTGGGATTACAGGCATGTGCCACCATGCCAAGCTAATTTTGTATTTTTAGTAGACACAAGCTTTCTCCATGTTGATCAGGCTGTTCTCAAACTTCCCACCTCAGGTAATCCGCCCGCTTCAGCCTCCCAAAGTGCTGGGATTACAGGCATGAGCCACTGTGCCCAGCCCATGGTTATTTATTTTTAGAACTTTTCTTCTCTGTTTGGAATAAGGACCAGAAAGCTTTTATAAAAAAATACAAATCATAAGATGTTAAAATAGTAATCTTCATTTGTTTTTGTTGTTGTCGCAAAAGGCTAAAAATGAATAGGAGGAAAAAGCTTCTACTTGCCAATGTGAATTGTTTAACCACTATAGAGAACTTATAAAGGAGATTTTATGGTTCTTAGGCCAATACCCACATTAAAGAGCTAAAATAGTTCAGAAGAAAATGGCCAAATAAGAGTGAATTTGAGTGTGTATGTGTGTGTGCATGCTTGCATATTTAAATATTATTATTTTTTGCTTTTGCCTAACTACTTTACCTTTGTTAAGCATATAATTGTGTCTTTTTAATTAAAAATTGTCTTTATTAGAGAAAAACAGAAGTAAAAATATTTTGATTTAAAAATTCTAAGCAATTTTATACAAATATCTAAAGACCATTGCTGGGACCAGCAGCATTCATAGATAAGTGAACTGAGATTGGATTCTTATATTTTGCCAGGTTGTATATACTCAGATTATACCACAGAAAGCCCAAAGCATCATGTTCTCTATCCACTAAGCTTAAATGACTGAGTTTCTAAACTTAGTTATTTATTTATTTATCTCAATTTTGACTAGTCAACAGAACTAGGTCTTGGTCTAAGGACCATAAAACCTTTGCTCCTATAAGAGTATTGGGTACGTGAATAGGTCAGTGGGATAGTCCTTTTCTATGCAGTGATTCAATAACTCAGTTTGACAAAACCTCTGTCATACAAAATACATGGACAGGTCTTCATTCCAGTTAGACAGCAAGAAAGTGATAACATCATGGAGAAACAGGCACCAGGGATGTCCATGGGCTGGGTCTGGAAGGTGACATATTATTTTCACTCATATTCCATATGCTAGAACTTTGTCTCAGTGCAATTTCTAACAGCAGAGTTATCTAATAAATCTAGTTGCTGTTCAGACAGCGAATCTCCTGCATTAAATTGACACTAAGAAACATTGGTAGATGATCACATTCTCTATATGACACCTTCTTCTCAAAAGATTCCTTCTATTTTCTTGTTTCAACTGAATTCTGACTTATTTCCAAAATATTATTTCTCTGACTTTCATTAGTAATCAATTTTAAATTCTTCAATTTTTGTAGCTCAAAATAAAGAGGCAAATATTTACCCTAAGTATTCATTGTTACCTTCAGACAATTACTCTTCTACAGTTCTTGTAACATAAGTAAAGCAATAAGTGTACAAAGAATAAAATGAAAATAATGAAGCAATAAGTCAGCAAATAATAAACCAATGAGTAAAAAGTCTGTCTGGCTTTTCTTGAGAATCTCACACCAATGAGTAAAAAGTCTGCCCAGCTTTTCTTGATAATTTTACCTCTTGACTCTATCACTTTCTTTGTTTCTGTAGCTATTTTATCTCCCTCCAATTTTTAAAGTCTTGACATTATTCATTTAATTTTACTCCCCATCAATAGTGTTGCTATTGTCATGAGTGACACCTTGAACCCAGCATTCTTTGACTGCCTCAATTTAAGTATCCTTATTATTCACTTCATCAAATATATATTGGAGCAATAGTCATTTCACCACCAAATCACTAATTCAATTGTTTTATCTTCTGTGTACAATCTAATTTCTTTTCAGCCTAATTGTTTAAATACTCTTGCAATTAATTATTGCAGAACAAAAATCTTATGCATGTTTTCTTGCCTAATTTTTTATATGATTTTGTAATTTACTTAGTCCATCAAAAATCTAAATTCATCAACCAAATTACCTCATTTTCTTATGACAAAAAGTCATGCATGGGCTAAATTACTGTTGCTATAAATTCATTAATTTCAAATCTGTTCCAAATATGGTTTGAAGATCCTAACTTTTGCAATAATAATTACAAACCTTCTCCACACTCCTCAGAATCAATACCCTTCCTATTTCTGTTCTCTCACTTCAGGTAAGCAAATTCACCTCCTACCTAACAGAGAAAGTGGAACATGTCAATTGAGAAAATGCTTTTCTTACTGCTTTCAAAACCAAATATTCATTTAAACTGGTATTTACTTTATCCTCATTTCTTCTAGTTTCAAGAAAGAATATGTAATTTCCCCATCCCCCACTTCTTCTTCTTCTTCTTCTTCTTCTTTTTTTTTTTTTAATGAGAGAAAAGAAAAAGGAAAAAGGAAAAGAGGGAGAGAGAACTGGATTCTTGCTCTATTGCCCAGGCTGGAATGAAGTCTTAAAAAGGTATTAAAAGCCTCTTTTATGCTGTTAATTATACTTAACAACAGAGACAGGAAGGAATAAGGGAAGAAAATAACAAACAGACAGCCAACCAATATTTCATTTAAGTCTGTGAGATACTATGCAAATACTGAAGAATAATTTACTTCTAATGATGGCGTCACTTTCAGAATAGGTGTAATATGATACTGAGAAAAATGTATGTTCTATAGACCTGGGGTGGAGGATTCTATAAATATTCACTGAGTTTCCTTATTGCAGGTCTAAATTCAAATCATAGATGTCCCTAATAATTTTCTATCTAATTGATCCATCAAATATTAGCAATGCTATATCAAAAAATCTCCAGCTATTATTGTGCGGGAGTCCAAATCTCTTTATAAGTCAATAAGAACTTGTCTTATGTATCTGGATGCTCCTATATTGGGTACATATATATTTATAATCATTGACTCCTGTTGTTGCATTGATCCTTTTACCATTATGTAATGTCCTTCTTTGTTTCTTTTAGTCTTTGTTACTGTTAAAGTCTATTTTGTCAGAGACAGAAGTTACAATTCCTGTTTTTTTTTTTTTTGCTCCCCATTATTTGGTAAATCTTCCTGCATCCCTTTATTTTGAGTCTCTGTGTGTCATTGTGAGTTAGCTCTGGATACAGCGTACGATGGATTTTAACTTTTTATACAATTTGCCTGTCTATGTCTTTAATTGGGGCATTGAATCCATTTAAATTTAGGATTAATATTAATATTTGTGAGTTCAATATTGTAATTTAATGCTAGCTGGCTATTTTGCCCTTTAATTGATGTAAATTCTTCATTATGGAGATACTCTTTACATTTTGGTAAATTTTTGGGATGACTGATACTGGTTGTTCCTTTCTGGTTGTAGTGCTTCTTTCAGAAGGTATTGTAGAGCAGGCCTCTTGGTGATGAAATCTCTTAGTGCTTGCTTATTCACAAAAAATTTATTTTTCCTTCATTTATGAAGCTTAGTTTGGCAGGATATGAGATTCTGGGTTGAAAATTCTTTTCTTTGAGGATATTGAATACTGACCCCCACTCTCTTCTAGATTGTAGGGTTTCTATTGAGAGGGCTGCTGGGAGTCTGATAGGCTTCCCTTTATGGGTAACCTGACCTTTCTCTCTAGCTGCACTTAGAATATTCTCCTTTATTTCAACCCTAGTGAATCTAGCGCTTATGTGTCTTGGAGTTGGTCTACTTGAGGAATATCTTTGTGGTGATCTCTGGATTAGCTGGAGTTGAGTATTGTCCTGCCTTACTAGGTTAGGAAAGTTTTCCTGAATAATATCCTGAAGAATATTTTCCAACTTGGATTCATTCTCTTCATGACATTCAGGTACACCTATCAGTCATAAATTAGGACTTTTCACATAGTCCCATATTTCTTGGAGACGTTGTTCATTCCTTTTTACTCTTTCTTCTCGAATCTTGTCTTCTCGTTTCATATCATTAAGTAGGTCTTTGGCCTCTGATATCCTTTCTTCTGCTCGATCAATTCAACTGTTAAAACCTGAGCATACTCCTTGAAGTTCTCCTATTGTTTTCTTCAGTTCCATTAATTCACTTATGTTCATTTCTAAATTGTCTATTCTCATTAGCATTTGGTCAAACCTTTTTTCAAGATTCTTAGTTTCTTTACATTGGGCTAGAATATGTTCTTTTAGCTCACAAAAGTTCCTTATTATCCACCTTCTGGAGCCTAATTCTGTTAATGGAATGCACTCATTCTCCATCAGGCTTTGTTCTCTTGAAGATGAGGAACAGTGATCCCCTGTAGAAGGAGAGGCATTCTGATTCTGGATATTTTCAGCCTTTTTACTCCAGTTTCTTCCCATCATTGTGAGTTTAACCACCTGTCGTCTTTGTGATTGCCAACTTTCAAATTAGGTCTCTGAGTGGACATCCACCTTGTTGATTTCCAGCACCAAAATCTGAGCAACCCACTGTGCTGGCTAAAACAGCAGCATTAAGATTCATGGTGCTTTTCTGCTCGGGAATCTCTAGCCTGGCTTCCCTCTTGAATCCCTTTTTCAATCAGGTAAATGGGCAACTCTGCCTTCCCAGAGCTCCAAACGTTATTCAAAATGGGACCCAGTCCCGTTTACTCTGCACCGAGAACCGCCGCACCAAAGGCTGGCAAAATCACCACGCCAGCCACAAGAGT
>CAUYQU010104621.1:0-16193 GCA_963574635.1 Cheracebus regulus
GTGGGGAGTTGGGGAGAGATACCATGGGGAGAAATGCCAGATATAGATGATGGGGAGGAAGGCAGCAAATCACACTGCCATGTGTGTACCTATGCAACAATCTTGCATGTTCTTCACATGTACCCCAAAACCTAAAATGCAGTTAAAAAAAAAAGAAGAAAAAAAAAGATAAAATAATTCATAGAAACTGTCCATCACAGATAAATGCTCAGTAAGGTTATCCCTTCTCATAAAATGGGACACAAAGGGGAACAAGATGCTGGAGGAGTTGGCAGGCGATAGGATGGCAGACCCCAAAAAAGTGTGGAGGACTCCTATCCACATCGCCATCTTAAAATGCCTAGAAAGGGCAATGAACAAAGATGCTGAATGATTTTGAGGTGAAGAGAAATATCACCAGCTGATGATCCTGATCTCTCCAGACCTTTCTCTTATCATGTGCCTGCAGGAGCCTTTCAGTCCAGCCCAGGTGGTTCCACACTCCCCTCCTGAACACTCCTTGAGCTTCCTGCATCTAGGTTTTTTGCATCCTGTCCTCTATCTTTACCCAAACTGTATCCCTCCTTCAAACCTCAGTTAAATGCCATCAGCCTTTATGAAGCCCTTCCACCACCATGCAGCAGAATCCACAAGCAACATAGAACTGGATACAGTTCAGACTACGAAGGTCAGATACAAGCTAAACTGGGGACAAACGCAGCCCAAGTCAAGCATGCAGCAGCCTCAGAAAACATTTAACCAACACTTTGAGGTCTGCGGGAACATGCAACAAACAGTAACTTTCCTCCCCACTTGAATTCCAAATAAATCAAGAAAAAAAGGCCCCAAAAAATGGCAGATGGAAACCAAAATTTTGCCTTGATCCCTGACAGAAGCATTGTTGAAAGAAAACTCAACATAAGGGCCCAGTGGGCCTGCAACTAAATGCCACAGTACAAGTCAAGAGTACCCACCCACCCATCAGTCACCCTCCTAGGAGGCCTCTGAACGTGAAGCTGGTAGTGAGGGGCCCACCCAGGGAAAATTCCAGACATGGAGGAGCTCAGTTTATACTCCCTAGATTCATCATCCAAAAAAAGTCACCACCCCATCTGAGTGAGTTTGAAGAGAAACTGGAGGAAAATCCTTTGAGGAAACCAGAAAGTGGAGACAGGCTGTCCCCTCCAGTAAATCTTAGCTAAAGTGGAGTGGAGGTCAGTAGGATAAATACAGGGGAACTTTGCCCAGTGATACATGGGCATTTCCTGATTTTGCCCAAAATTCCTTTTCTGTGCCTTGGTTTCTTCTCCTTTCCTCCCCTCAGGTTTTGCTGGGGTTTTTTACAACTCAGGCTGGAGGTTTTCTCAGGGCCCACTGCTCCCTCCCACAGTCTCACTCTGCCCTGACAGAATGGATACTCCTTTTGTAAAATAAAAATGCCACTTTAATGGCTAGCTCTGTGACATGTAAACTAAGAAAACATTCAATAGCGTAGGTGTCAAAACAGGCTAGCTTGAGTTTTATATAATAAACTAGGAAACAATATTTTTCCTGGGAGGTCCAGAGTGAGGATCTATCATAAGCAACTAGTCAGCAGAAACTAGAAGTTTGCAGAAAAGATTCTGTAAATAAAACATGTGAACACAGCATTGAGACCAACACTGCCCAATAGAATTTTCTGAGGAAACGAAAGTGTTCTATATCTGTGCTGTCCAAAGCAGTGGCCAATAGTTGAATATGGCCAATGAGCACTTAACACATGGCCAGTGCAAATGATAAATGGAATTATTAATTTTATTTAATTATAATTAACTTTGGTCATATATGATTTCCCATCAGAACTACAGGGAACAACTCCAATATGGTCATAAACTACTGTAAGGCAGTTACACAGGAATCTGGTGGATGTAGTCTTTAATCACTGAATCACACCAAACATACAAAAACCCATTCCTAAAAAACCCCAATAACTATTACACATGTGGAACAGAAACCAGCTCCCACTGGTGGGACATGACCCATGTGAAGCCACTTCCATTTTTGGGCAAGGTTAAAGGCCTAAAGACACGCATATATACATTTTAAATTATGGTATTATTTTGCATTAATACAATTAATTAATGTTAATCTGTTGCATTAAACTTTGAATAGAATACACACGTGCATAAGTGGGTGATACTGAGTAATTTCTGAGTTAAACTGTATAAGGTACAACTGCCTATAAAGCCAACATATTTAACTCTTACAGCACTTCCTAATGGTTAAAAGATGTCTCGGTTATGAATTACCAGAATAATGCTACACAAACCTCCCCAGAACTTAGTGGCTTAAAACAATAAGCATTTACTTAGCGCATGAGTTAACGTGTCAGCAATCTAGGCTGGGTTCAGCTGGGTGATTCTTCTGGTCTCCTCTGGGTTCACTTACAACTGGCAGTTGTCTGACTTATCATCAGCTGTGGCAATATTGGTGCCGGGGCCATGTGACACTCATTCTCCCACAGGCTAACAGAGGCACACTGTCACCATGAAAGCAGAGATATGAGCCAACAATTCCAACTACACAGTGCTCTTCAAGCCTTTGCTTGCACCCATTGGCCAAAGAACCTCACATGGGAAATCCTAGTGTCATAGTGAGAGGCCACTACCAGGCTACATGGCAAAGGGTAGGTGTAAAGAGCTGGGACCAATAATGCAATTAATCAACCACACCCACAGGACAGTGTCAAGCCCTGGAAACCTTTCTTTCTTTCAAAATAAAATTCAGTGGACTGTACCAAACTCATGTGCAAATATATTTTTTAAATTCCAGCAACTCGTTTGAGACTTTTAAACATGTAGAACAAAGATCATGCCCTTCCTTCCTTCCCAGATGGCATCACTGCAGGAATCTGACCCATATAAAAGCACTCCTATTTTAGGACAAAAGTAAACAAAGGCCCAAAGACATAGGACTATCTAAAATTGAAAAAGTACATTTATCTTTGAATAAAGATAGGTATGCTCAACTGGCAACATGTTTTTAAATTAGGTAAAATGTACAAGGTTTATCTTCCCATAAATTAATCAAACTGACTTTGAACAAATAAAATTGACACACAGATACATTTTCTAAGTGATGCCCTTTTCCAATGATGTCAGCATTACTCAAAACATTTTTTAGAATATAAACAAGTCATTGCTTTTATGATTGCAGTCAGAAACAAAGGCACATTCTTTTACTGTCCCAGAACATTCAGGATGCTTTCAATTACAAGTACCAAAAGCAGCCACAACTCAAATGGCTCAAGCAGTTAAGGAAATTATTATTTCCCGTAAAAGAGGTTCTGGTACGATCATTATTGAGGGGTTTCCCAGGACACAGGATCAGTGCTAAAACTGGCAAAATCCAAGGTGAGGACTTAAATGGACTGATCCCTTCAATGGACTGACAGGACACTCGATGGCTGAAAGACTCTAAAGTTCTTACCTCCCAGCTGTGACAGGACAGAGAACAGACATGTCCCGCTTGCTGCCACCCCCATCCTCTTACTAATTATTACTAGATCTTATCAAAAGCTGACTTGAAGAGAACAAAAGGTCAAAAGACGACTTCTCTTCATCTGACTGCTGATGCCGTCCTCCTGGTTTTATGGTTCCCACCTGACAGCTACTCTGGGCTACAAAGAGCCCCTTCTTGATGGATGACTGTCAGCTACAGGCTGGATCAGACTGGTCTCCTGAGATTGCACAGATCATGAACTTGTGCCCTATGTTTCGCCTTTTTGCATTCATAGCCTAATTATAATACATTTAAATGTTAAATCTTCAACCCAAAGCGAACATAGGTCGTCTCTGTCCAACATTCTTCACATGTAAGCCCAGTGCATGTGTCTAACGAGTTTCCTCCACAAATTTTCATAGGCTTCTCCTGCATCTTACAGAATATGTATATCCTACCTCCCCACCCAGTGTAAACACCCACCTCACCATTTCCCCTTCAAAGTATGCTTTATGGTCTCAGGCAAGCAATTACAAATTGCTTCCTGCCTGCAATTTGTAACCTCTTAGAAATAAAGTTATCTTTTTAGAAATAAAGTTATCTTTTGTTTATTATGATTCTTTTCAGTCCACACAGGCAAACAGGAACGAGCTGGCTACTTCAGAGTTGGTTCCTTGAGCAGCTCAATGAGCCTTCAAAGACCCCAGATCCGTCCTTCCTTCCTGCTGCATGTCATCCTAAGGTCAATGTCTGTCAGGGTGGCAAGGTGGCAGCAGTATTTTGGGGAAGCATCCAGAACAACATAAAAAAGCCACTTTTTCCTCACACGTGTCTCTTTATCCAGAGGGCCCGTTTTCCGCAAGTTGTTCAGTGATCGCCCCCATCTCATTAGCTAGGATTGGCTTTCATGCCTCTTAGCAGGATTGGCCATGGTTCACCAAGGGTCAGCTTGAAAGCTGAACCCTGCCAGCTTTCCCTGAATCTCCTGACTATGGTGGAGGAGTGCGGATCCTGGAACCAAACTGAGGTGGTAGGGAAGAAAAGAGAGAAATCAACAGTAAACGCTGCACATTCTCTCTCTGGTAAATGTGCATCACTGATTGTAACCACTCTAGATTCAACCGGACAGACGGAAGGATTACGAACAACATAGAATATGGGATTTGCGATAGGAATTTGAGCTTCTGCATTTGAGGGAGGGAGCGAGTTGAACACTCAGGGACAGCTGTTGCTTCCGTGTCACGTGCGGGGCCTAAGCCTGGCAAGATAAGCAGCCTGGCCCAGAATGGAAGAAGCTGAAGGTGAAGTCCTGGGAGTTCAATCTGCCGCAGGCCCGCGGGCCGCCCAGGAGTTAAGGAAAGTTAGAGGGGCTCCACGCCCACAAGGTGAGCCAGCAGACGGGAACAATTCTGTGAGATGCGATAGTGCCTAGTGTCGCACACCTACCTTTCAAACCTACAAGACGACAACGCTAAGTCACTTCCGCCTCCCGCAACACTCATCAGGTCACGAGGCCGGTGCTAATCCCGGAAACCTACAGGCAAGGGAATTCTGGGAAACGTAGTTCCAGCTTAGCTAGGTTGCCATGGTACAAAGCCACATTACCACGCTAAGTGTGGCTTTGATTTTTAGAAACAACCAATTCATGCTAAGTCTAGGCAATACAGTGGTTGAATGGGATGAGCACTGACGTTTAGCTATTCTAGAGGAATATGTTACTTTCACTTATTTTCTTTCATGTTTTCCCACACTGTGCTATGGACTCTGATCGCCCAACCAGAGCTGATGGAGGACAACCAGCCTTTCAATCACTCCCACTAACCCGAAGTGTGAACACACTATTGTGAGGCCTACGAAAGATATACTGTTGATGACCTTTTGAGGGAAAGTCAGATGCAGTTAATCCTAAAAGCTTAGTCAGCCCCTACATCCTACTGAACACAGTAAATCAAAAGTGCTGGGCCCATGAGACAAATATGATAAATTCCCTCTGCAGTTTTGAAATGTTTATCAATGATAAACAAGGTAGGGGGATGTGAAGAGCATAAAAACAAAAAGACAAGGTCTGACAGACAAGTGAGAGAGATGCCTGTTTCAGAAGCTTAGTCCCAGTGGTTACTGTATTTACACTATTTAAAGGTGGTTACTATATTTATATACACAACATAGAAGTCCAGATTTTTAAGGTAAAGATCAGTTTGCAAAGATCTTGTCAAATTATTCGTTTTAAAATGAGGACCCCTTGTAATCCCAGCTACTCAGGAGGCTGAGGCAGGAGAATTGCTTGAACCCTAGAGGCGGAGGTTGTAGTGAGCTGAGACTGCGCAACTGCACTCCAGCCTGGTGACAGAGTGAGACTCCATCTCAAAAAAAAAAAAAAGAAAAAAATGACGCTTATAACAACATAGATACTTGAAAAAAATATTTGCTAATGGAAGAAGCTGGACACAAATATTACACCATGTACAATTTCATTTATATGAAGTTCTAAAACAGGTGAAACTAATCTATGGTGGGGGGAAAAAATCAGAATAGTGTTCACCTTGGGGTTTGGGGGTAGATTTGACTGGGAAGGGGCCTGAGGACACTTTCAGGGATAATGAGTGTATGCACCTGCCAAAATTCACCACAGGGGTGAAGAGTACTGATGTCTGCCACTTATTTGAAAAGCATCAAAAAATAAGATGGATCAATGGATGTATACAAAGACGGACATGTACAAAAAACCAATACAGCAAAATATTAATTGTAGAATCTGTGCAGTAAGTATATAGTTCAGCCCAGGACTGAGTCATAGATAGGTGGATGTCATAGGTAGATAGTCATAGATAGATACCAAAACACTGACTGGGGAAGAGACAATAAAGAAGTCATGGCAAAAGGATACAAAAAAGAGAGAAAAGTTACTGTCAATTAATAGGAAGATATCAACAGGCAGTCCAGACATTCAGAACATTTACTGTGATTCACTCTACTCTTTATAGGATATACAATCAAGCTGTTGAGGTCCATTTCTCTCATAGTTACTAGGTGCTTGCTATGTGACTACCCTAAGCCAAGTGCTTTTGCAAGCATTGTTCACAGTGCACTAAGAATCTTCCTCTACCTATTTTACTCTTAATAGCCCTGTATCTGTCCACTATAACATGATGTGCTGCATAACAGACCACCATAGAACTCAGTGGCTCACAACAGTAAACAATTTCTTGCTTACATGTTTTCAGAGTGGCTAGGGATTGGCTGATGTAGGCTGGGCTCAGCTGGTCCATCCTCCTTGGACCCACAGGCTCCCTGGGGCATGCTCTTCTCATAATGATGACTGCAACACAAGAGGGCAAGACATCCTACACAAGCACATTTCAAGACTTTGCTCACGTCATCTCTGCTACAATTCCATTATCCAAAGCAAGAAACACAACTGATCCAAATAAGCAGAAGCCTCTAAAAATGGAGGGGTCACCCCAAGCTCCTTATTTATCACTCCAAGAGATTCTGGGGCCAGCAGCTAGCAACATGAGCTAGAATCCTCTTCCTGAAACTACTGTCGTCTTGGATGAGCTCTCCACATCTTCCACCATGAAGTGAAAACAATTATTGTGTGTGTAAGTAAACCAATTCAAATGGACTATTTGATTTTGCCTCTTTCAGCTTCCCCCAAGATAGAATCCCAAGGGGACAATTACAAACATCTGGCCAAGAGAAGGAATAGAGACCACTTATTTTTCTGCTTTAGGAGAAGTCAATTAGAGTTTCAATTTCCTCAGTTAAATGTCACCTTTTTACAACATCCTGGAGGGAGAGTTGGCAGGCCTGTCATAAGGGGAAAAATTCTTTCAGGGAAAGGCTTATTGTCTAAAAAGATACAGAAGGGTCCAGAGACGAAAGACCCTCTCAGGCTGAGTTTCCCAGAGCTCTCTGTTTCTATTTTGAGCTGAACATTTGGCTTCCCTGGTATCCTCGAGTGAGCTTTTTCAGCTCAGCCTCCCTGCATCACTTTTCTACCATTTGCAAAAAAAGAATAATAAGACTTGCTGCTGGGTAATGCATATAAAATGCTCTAAGGAGCTCGGAAGGAAGGTAGGCTTCTCAAGGGGAAAGCTGTCAGCATGTTTTCTCCTGATCTCCAGATATTTTCAGTGTCTGCTATCCCTCGTTAGAGCAGCTGGTCCTTTCTCAGAGAAGTTAGACGAAAGCCAGAATAAATGGAGCAAAGAGGATCCCTTCTCCTGTCTCTGCTGCAGAGGAGATATGTCAAATTGAGTGATGAACGATTACTCTTCTTCACTTGCTAACACTTTGTACCCTATTTTCAAATTAAGGAGCACACTGTTGGTTCACCCAAAAGGTTAAACACTCCCACTTCTTTGCTGTAGTCACTAATTGGTGCTTTATCACAATTTCTGTAGAGGGAACATCTTGTCTGCAGAATCCTTCCTCCACAGAGCTGGATGAGATTTTGATAGCATCTCAAGTTTCTAAAGTTAGATCATAAATCACTCTTGTGCTTTTAAGGAGGTATTGCACCTAAAAAGAGCCTGTCTGTTATTAATAATTGTCTGCAACTTATTTCGAACAGTATCAAAAAATAAGATGGATTGATACATTTTTTAAATATTTTTTTCAATTCTTTGGAAAATTCTTCCCTTTCAATCATAGGGAAAGTTATTTTCTCTCTCTTGGTATTTTACTTTATCTATAGAACAAGAACTTCTGCCCTTTTCAAAATATTGAGAGGCACGGAGGTGGGCATCTGGAAATCCCATAATGCTGCCAGTGGGAGTGCCACATGGATCCACTTGGGAAAACAGTTTTTAGCATCTAAAATTGCTAAGCATGTTTGGTGGATATGTCTCTACCAGTGGAATCTCTGGGTTTTAAGGGATATTTTTAGAGATATGCCTAACAGAAATACCTGCATATTTTCACAAAAGACACATATTAGAATGTTTTAATCAGTCAAATCTAGAAACTAGACATGGTTTCTAGATGTATTCACCGAGTATTCCACTCTACTGTTGATGCAGTTTACCCATCAACAGTAGAATGAGTAAACTGCAATATATTCACAGAGTGAAATACTATATAGCAATGAGAATTAACAGTTCACATCTACACACAACATGGGTGAACCTCACAATCATCATTTTGAGCAAAAGAAGTCAGACACAAAAAGAACCCATACAGCTTCTAAGAGGCTGGTAATGTCCCAGTTCTTGATCTGGGTGCTGGCTAAACTCATTTGTAAAGATGCATTGAGTTGTCTGCTCATGTTGAGTGCTCTCCTCTGTGTACATATTTTGCTTCAACAAGAAGTTAACACAATATGCATATAGAAAAATTGCCCCAAAAGTCAAAATAGAAAGTATTGGGGAAAAGCTTCCACCTAACTTTTCATCCTCTCACTCCTCACTCATCCCCTGGAAAGGGCAGGGCTGTAGCTGACTGGTGAGGAGGGAGAAGGAGACATACTTACGCACAGCTTGGTGGCCCCTTTTCTCCCTGTTTCTGAGCCCTTCCCTGATCCCTCTGTCTTGACTGCCATGATCTTGAAGTTGCGAAGCAACAATTTTCCTTTTGTCTGGCCAGGCCAGTGGACCTGCACTGTAGACCCAGGCTCCTCTCTCATGGGGCATCCCAAGTCTGTCTTTATGGGAAGAAGCAGGAGCCCTGTGTGGCTGTACCCCAAGCCACATTCTCTGACCCACTGCTGTTAGCAACAGAGGTATCATTTTGCTCTTTAATTCTCATTGCTTTATCTGTTTCTCAACTGATTATAAAAATGGAAAACAGAGGTACAAGTAATTGTCACCCCTCAAACCTCAAAAACTTCTTTTTAACATTAAGAAATGCAGGCAAGAATAAATGTATTGCTTTTATTTTATAGAACATTAAGACCAAAGGTTGTGAGCTCCTACAGCTGGGATTTGAGGGAATGATGACTGCCCCTTGGAACAACACCAACTGAATAATTAGAAAAGCAGAATGAGATTAATCTCCTTGCCATAATATTTTCCTGTGTAACGAAAGAAGCTGTTTTTATTTACTATTTTAATTTGTATTGTATTTGTATACAGTTATGGGGTACAACTGTAATTTTGTTACATGCATAGACTGCATAGTGGTGAAGTCAGGGTTGTCAGTGAAACCATCACTCAAATAACATACATTGTACCCATTAAGTAATCGCTAATGTTATGGGTCCCCCGCTTGGATGGGGATTTAGAGTGGTTTGATGTAATGTCAGAGGTTATCTCTGTGCTGAGTTAGACATCACAGTCACCAATTGCTATAGAAGAGGAAAACAGAGCAAATCCTTCCATGAAGAAATAGAATCCAGTTCTCCATTTCTTCAGTCTGGGTCTAGACATGTGACTTTTTTTTTCTTTTTTTTCTTTCTTTTTTTTTTTTTTCATGGAGCAAACAATCCAAACAGCTGCTTGAAAAATGCTTTCTACTTGGACATACCCTCTTGCTATAGGGAGCCCTTCCACCATCATATGAAGAAGCCTGGTTTAGCCTGCTGGAGAATGAGAGATCACATGGAGTGGGTCCCCAACCTTTCCAGCCAAAGCCCTAGTAATATAATTCAGATAATCCAAGACCATGGCATCCCACCTGAGAAGTTCAGATGAGAAGGGTCACCTAAACAACCCACAGAATCTTACAAAGTAAAAAGTGGGTGTTACCACTACACATCTATTAGAATGGCAGAAATCTAAGACCCTGACAACAACAAATGCTGGTGAGGATGTGTAGCCACAGGAACTCTCATTCACTGAAGACGGAAATGCAAAATAGTGCAGCTACTTTGGAAAATAGTTTGGCTATTTCTGACAACACTAAATATACTATTATTATATGATCCAGAAATTTTGCTCCTTAGCACTTACCCAAAAAAGTTGAAAACTCATGTACATACAAAAATCAGCATATGGTTATTTATAGCAGGTTTTGATATGGTTTGGCTCTGTGTCCCCACCCAAATCTCATCTTGTAGCTCCCATAATTCCCACATGTTGTGGGAGGAACCTGGAAGATTATTGAATCGCAGTGATGGGTCTTTTCTGTGCTGTTCTTATGAAAGTGAGTGGGTCTCATGAGATCTGATGGTTTTAAAAAACAGGAGTTTCTCTGCACAAGCTCATTTATTTTGCCTGCTGCCATCCACACAAGATGTAATTTGCTCCTCTTTGCCTTCCACCATGATTGTGAGGCCTCCCCAGCCATGTGGAACTGTAAGTCCAATCAAACCTCTTTCTTTTATAAATTGCCCAATCTTGGGTATGCCTTTATCAGCAGCATAAATATGGAATAATACAGTAAATTGGTACAAGTAGAGTGGGGCATTGCTGAAAATATACCCAAAAATGTGGAAGCAGTTTTGGAACTGGGTAACAGGCAGAGGTTGGAACAGTTTGGAGGGCTCAGAAGAAGACATGAAAATGTGGGAAAGTTTGGAACTCCCTGGAGACTTGTTGAATGGCTTTGACAAAAATGCTGATAGTGATACGAACAATAAGGTCCAGGCTGAGGTGGTCTCAGATGGAGATGGGGAACTTCTTGGGAACTTGAGTAAAGGTGACTCTTGTCATGTTTTCACAAAGAGACTGGCAGCATTTTGCGCCTGCCCTAGAGATTTGCAGAACTTTGAACTTGAGAGAGATGATTTAGGGTATCTGGCAGAAGAAATTTCTAAGCAGCAAAGCATTCAAGAGGTGACTTGGGTGCTGTTAAAGGCATTCAGTTTCAAAAGGGAAACAGAGCATAACAGTTTGGAAAATCAGCAGTCTGGCAATGCAATAGAAAAGAAAATCCCATTTTCTGAGGAGAAATTCAAGTAAGCTTCAGAAATTTGCCTAATAACGAGGAGCCAAATGTTAATCCCTAAAACAATGTGGAAAATATCTCCAGGGCATGTCAAAGGTCTTCACAGCAGCTTTCCCATCAAAGCCCCTGAGGCCTAGGAGGAAAAAATGGTTTCCTGGGCTGGGCCCAGGGTCCCCATTCTGTGTGCAGCCTAGGGACTTGTTGCCCTGCCTCTCAGCCACTCCAGCCATTGCTTCAGAGGGTGAAAGCCCCAAGCCTTGGCAGCTTCCACATGGTGTTGAGCCTGTGAGTGCACAGAAGTCAAGAATTGAGGATTGGGAACCTACACCTATGTTTTAGAGGATGTATGGAAATGCCTGGATGTCCACTCAGAAACTCTGCTGCAGGGTGGGCCACTTATGAAAAACCAATGCTAAGGCAGTGCAGAAGGGCAATGTGGGGTGGGAGCCCCCACACAGAGTCCTCACTGGGGCACTGCCTAGTGGAGCTGTGAGAAGAGGGCCACCGTCCTCCAGATTCCAGAATGGTAGATCCACCAATAGTTTGCACCATGCACCTGGGAAAACTGCAGACACTCAATACCACTGGGAGGGAGGCTGTAGCCTGCAAAGCCACAGGGGCAAAGTGGCCCAAGACCATGGAAACCCATCTCTTAAATCAGTGTGACCATGGAGTAAAAGGAGATCATTTTGGAACTTTAAGATTTGACTGCACTGCTGGATTTTGGACTTGCGTGGGGCCTGCAGCCCCTTGGTTTTGGCCAATTTCTCCCATTTGGAATAGCTGTATTTACACAATGCCTGTACCCCCACAGAATCTAGGAAGTAACTAATCTGCTTTTGATTTTACAGGCTCATAGGTGGAAGGAACTTGCCTCGTCTCAGATGAGACATTGGACTGTGGACTTTTGAGTTAATGATGAAATGAGTTGAAACTTTGGAGGACTGTTGGGAAGGCATGACTGGTTTTGAAATGTGAAGAGATTTGGACGGGGCAAGGGGTGAAATGATATGGTTTGGCTCTGTGTCCCCACCCAAATCTCATATTGTCACTCCCATAATTCTCACATGTGGGAGGGACCCAGTGGTAGATGATTGAATCATGGGGTGGGTCTTTCCCCCTGCTTTCTTATGATAGTGAATGGGTTTCATGAGATTTGATGGTTTTAAAAAATGGGAGTTTCTCTGCACAAGCTCTTTTGCCTGCCACCATTCATGTAAGATGTGACTTGCTCCTCCTTCCTTCTGCCATGATCATGTGGTCTCCTCAGCCAAGTGGAACTGTAAGTCCAATTAAACCTTTCTTTTGTAAATTGCCCAGTCTTGAGTATGTCTTTATTAGCAGCATGAAAATGGACTAATACAGTTTTACGCATAATTGCCAAAACTGGAAGCAACCAAGATATCCTTCAGTAAGTGAATAAATCATGGTATATCCAGATAATGGAATATTCAATGCTTTAAAACAATGAGCTATCAAGCCATGGAAGAACTTTAACTGCATATTACTAAGTGGAAGAAGCCAGTCTGAAAAGACTACATACTGTAGGATTCCAAATATATGATATTCTGGAAAAGGCAAAAATTGGGGGACAGTAAAATGATCAGTGGTTATCAGGGGTTAGGAGGAGGGAAGGATGAATAGGCAGAGCAGAGGATTTTTAGGGCAGTGAACCAATCTACATGATACTGTAATGGTGAATACAAGTCACTGTACATTTGCCCCAACCATATAGAATATAGGACACCAAGAGTGAACCCTATGGTATTTCGATTGATCTTGGTGTACCAATGTAGGTTTATCAATCACAACAAATGTATCACTTTGGTGTTGGATGTTGTTAGGGAGGCTGCATACGTGTGGAAGTAGAGGGTGTATAAAAACTCTTTTTGCTTTCTGCACTGTTTCTCCATGAACTTAAAACTTCTCTAAAAAATCAAGTCCATTTTTAAAAATGCATATCATTCTAAGCCACTGACTTTTGGGTGGCTTGTTACATAGCAGAAGCTAACTGATACACTGGGTCAAACCTTGGGTGGGGAGGAGAATTAAAGGAAAATTGAGTCTCTGTCACTTCAGAAGTCAGATACACAAACAAGAAAACATCCAATAAAACAGGCATGATGGAATTCAGGAGTAAGTTATATCCACGCCTATAGTTTGGCATATTAGTTAAAACCAAACAATAAGCTGAGTCTAATATTTTACAAGGACACACTTCATTAGCCCCATTGCATGCTGTTTTAATTTCTACCTTATTGTTAGGGAAAGGAATTACTTCCACTGAAGGCTGGCAATGAAATTCCTATTTCTAGAAGCCTCAAAAATGGACCACAATAGGGTGAATGCAATTCCTAGGTTTATGTTTAAAGAGGCAGAGAAGATGAGACGTTTCGATCTGAGCAGTTCAGCAGGTGTCTGTCCTGCTCCCACCACCTGATCTAGTACAGTCCCAAGCCATCTGTACAAGGAGCGGAGAAAAGGCAATACTGAAAGAGTGGATGATCTAGAATCATTTATTGGGCTCTTTGGAATGAGTGAGCTCACAACTGCTCTGCTGCTGCCCTGCACCCACCTTGCTCTCTGCCTTCTCACATACCAGTGAGCACAAATTGGGCCCAGTCCCTTACTAAAAGCCCCTGAAACTGATAACAAGGATTTCTCTGGATGTCAGGGATCATGTACTGAGAATCACTGCCTTGGAAGGTAAGACAAGAAAAATTCCCCATAGATGAAAATCTGAAGGTGGGGGTCCTGAGGTCAGATTCCAGCCCCAGCAAGGTTTGGGTCTTTGTGGGCATACAGGCTGAAATCCTCATCTAGCTCTGCAGCAGACTCCTGGAGTCAGAGATGGGGGGAACAGAGCACAGTTTATTAACAGAGGGAGCTGGTAATGGCTTCAAATCAGTGCAATATCCTGAATTGTTAAGAATTCCATCAATGCCGTTAATTAGCTGCTAACCATATGCCTCTTGTCTTTGAATGTGCTTCCTAATCCAACATGAATATAACAACTAAATTACAGACTGGTCCTGAGGTTGAATATCTATACCTGATTCACTTTATCTGTAGTCTCCTTCGCATTCATAGGACAACCCAGGGAGATGAAGCCATTTGCCCTGGGCCAATGGCAGGGCAGCTTTGCCCACCATACACTCACATCCTTGCAGAGAGGACAGGAACAATTCGAGAGGTCGTTTCTATACATTTGGAGATATTTCTCTGATTTCAATGAAACAATATTTCAAGGGGTAGCCTTCCCCAAATTCTCCATGTGTGACTATATGGGACACAAATGGGAGGAGTTAGGCTGAAATAAGTGTGCTTTACTACAGTGCA
The DNA here is from genome assembly GCA_963574635.1 of Cheracebus regulus. Taxonomy (NCBI): domain Eukaryota; kingdom Metazoa; phylum Chordata; class Mammalia; order Primates; family Pitheciidae; genus Cheracebus; species Cheracebus regulus. Next base: position 14,626 of record CAUYQU010104621.1, read on the forward strand.
AGTTTCTTTTTTTTTAATAGTAAAAATAGTGATAGAGAAATAGAAAGGTGTGTTAATATTTTGCTCCACCCAAAGTGGGGCACCCAAAGTCACACTATGACATTGGAACATTTTTTTTTCAATTACATTGATTCTTTTATCAACATCAATAACATGCTGATAAACCAGATGCTGGCAAGAACACAAAGCAGCCTGAACTCTCCTATACTGCTGGTGGGAGTGCAAAGTGGCATAGGGCATTTCTTCACCAGAGAGCCTATTGTTCAACATTTACAGCTCGGCAGCGGGGGGCATGTGTGAATGTGTATATCACACAGGGTTGTTAGTTGCAGACAACAGACTCTAGTTCAAGCAGATAAACAAAAGAGGTATTTAGAGAATTCGAGAAGGTGGCTGCTGAGATGGGAAAGGTTCCCTTCAAGTAAGCCTGGGTCTTGGATAAACTGAGTGCTGAAAGTGAGTCTTGCATCACCATTCACCTCTCCCTGTGGGAACTGGAGACTTGCAAATATTTTGTGATCATCACTGATGCCCCATGACATGGAGTTTTTACCAAAAACATGATCACAGGAACATTTGGGGCTGTCTATCCTGTCCTGACTGTTGCTTCCATTGATGAGTCTGAACCTGGTGTCTCCAAGAATGGGCAGATCCATGAGCATTCTGGCTCACACGGGGTGTGAAACAATTAATTGCTGGTGTTAAGAAAATTGATTCCACTGAGCTATCTTAAAGCCCAAAGAGTTATGAGGAATTTATTAAGGAAGTCAGCACCTACATTAAGAAATTGGCTACAGTCCAGACACAGAAGCATTTGTGTCAGTTATTAGTTGGAATCATGACAGAAGGCTGCACCCAGGTACTCACATTCCTTGGCTCAAGAGATGAAAAGTCACCCATAAAGACAGCCATGCCTGTGGAACCATACTTCTGGAAGCTCTGGATTGCATTCTACCACCAACTTGTCCAACTAATAAGCCCTTGAGTCTGCCCCTCAGGGATGTCCACAATATTGGTGGTATCGATACTGCCCCTGTGGGCCAAATGGAGACTGGTGCTCTCAAGCCTAGCATGATCACTGCATCTTTCCTGAAGTCAACATCACAACTGAAGTCTGTTGAAATACACCATGAAGCTTTGAGTGAAGTCCTTCCTGGGGACATTGTGGGCTTCAATGTCAAGAACATGTCTGTCGGCAGAGAGATCCAAGATGGCCGCGTAGTAGCAGCTCAGGATTGTGGCTCCCAGTGAAAGCGCAGAGAGCGAGTGGATGCCGCAATTGCAGACAAATTTTTGATGCCCACAGACTGGGAGATTCCCGGCGAAGGAGCCACACGGGTCGCCAGCGCGACTCTTTTGGCCGGCGCGGCGCTTCTTGGTGCGGAGTGTACGGGACTGGGTGCCTTTTAGTGGGGCTCCGCTGGTCCCATCCCTACAAGGAGAACAGCAATTGGAAGCGCTGAGGATGGAGAAAGCACAGCTGAACCCAGGAAGGCCCAGCTCTGTGGGGAAGGGGCGCCCCCTGAAGGAAAACTAAGAAACAGAAAAAACTTCATCACCAACAAGCC
>CAUYQU010104624.1:0-21667 GCA_963574635.1 Cheracebus regulus
AATCAGTATTGTGAAAATGGTCATACTGCCCAAAGTAATTTATACCATCTGCTTATTTTTAATTGTCCTCAGCTCAAGAATACTTCATATTTTGGTGTGGCATACTCTGGTCTTTCACAGTTGTTAAAATCTGTTTGCTAAAAGTACGTCTCAAAAAAAATCATAATATTGCAAACAAAGTTTAAGTGAAAATACAATTTCTATGATTTTAAATGGAACACAAGGCTCGAAATCCATTCTAATATTAACGGTCATTTCCTATTTTTGCATTTAAATTTTGCATTTTTATTGTCATCATCTATAATTTTGTATATGATTAGAAGAATGTAAACCAGATATTTTGCAAAATAAAATGAGAGCATGTCCCAGAAAAAAAATTAAAATAAAATAAAATGAAACAAAAAACTAGTTCATGTTTTAAGCAATTTCACACTATGCTATTGTTTTTATTTTCCTTTTTCAATACAGAAAAGTAAGACATGCCAAATGTGACTAAGTAATTTTTTTTGGTTGGGGAGATACTAATGCTGCTATTTTATCCTATTCATATGCAGAAAGTCATTATAGCTAGATAATTTATATTATCCTTAAAAGGCCAAAATATTACATGAAATTTAAAATACTGTTGTAAACATTAATGACATTTTAAATGAAATACTATATTTCTCTTGAAATTTCAATTTTTTTCTTCAAGTGGCAAAGATTTTTTGGATTGACCCAATGTTAGCCTTATGAATTTTCTTGTAAGCTCATCCATCTATGTACCTTCTAGTGAAATTATCTTTTATCAAGAACTCTGCTAAGTCAGTTTAATAACAACCCCTCATCCTTTATATCTGATCACTCTCAATATCTAATAAGATTCCTCATCCCATATTATCTTCCAGAGGATGTCTAATCACCTTGTCCTATGTTTAGCAAGTATCTTATTAGGTTGTTATAGCAACAGAAAGTAGCCAAATACCTAGGCAGATAAGAGCATGCCCCTAGTGAAATGTTACCTTCAAGCCATAAAACAGCTTGAAAGCTGAAGGACTGGACTGCTAGTCCCAGGTGAAACTCACAACCCAGAGTGACATCTTTGTTCCTGTTTTCCTATCCTTTCCTGATTGGTTCTTTCTGAATAACACCTTTTAACCAATTAAATGTTGCCTTTTCCAATACCACCTACAGCCTCCCTCTCCCCTGTTCTGAGCTCATAAAAACCCCAGACTCATCCACATTGGGGGAACTTTCCCACCTTCAGGTAGAGGAACCACCCTGTATCGCTTCTCTACAGAAACCTGTTTCATCACTCAGTAAAACTCCTCACCTAAAGACCAGCCTAGTCAACATGGTGAAACCCCACCTCTACTAAAAAAAATTAGCTGAGTATAGTGGCAAGTGCCTGTAATTCCAGCTACTTGGGAAGCTGAGGCGGGAAAATTACTTGAAGCCAGAAGGCGGAGGTTGTAGTGAGCCAAAATCGCACCATTGCCCTTCAGCCTGGACAACAAGAATGAAAGTCCATCTCAAAGAAAAAAAAGAGAAGGCTGGGCAGAGTGGCCTGTAATTCCAGCACTTTGGGAGGCCAAGGTGGGCAGATCACAAGCTAAGGAGTTCAAGACCAGCCTGGCTAACATGGTGAAACCCCGACTTTAATAAAATTACAAAAAATTAGCTGGGTGTTGTGGTGGGTGCCCGTAATCCCAGCTACTTGAGAGGCTGAGGCAGGAGAATCACTTGAACCCAGGAGGCAGAGGCTGCAGTGAGTGGGGATCGCACCAGTGCACTCTAACCTGGGTGACAGTATGAGACTCCATCTTAAAAAAAAGAAATCTCCCTACCTTGCTCACTCTTTGATTGTCTGCATATTCTTCTTCTTCTTGGTGGCTGGACAAGAGCTCAGGACCCCTGAGAGTGGGTCCTGAGAAAGGCTATCATATGGCCTTTTGCCCTCGCCAGCAGAGTATAGCCACCCCGTGTGATGGAGCCAGGCTGTTTTATAAAAGTAAAGACTGTTTTAGTAGCAATGCCTATGCCCGCTACTTGTGTAGCTTGCACAGTTCTTTTCAAATAGGATCAATTTATTATAGGTTTTTGAATTCAAACATTCATTAGAAATATTAACTTAATTTTCATCAGATATGTTTAATTAAATAAAATAATGTTACTTCTAAAGATAGCAAAATCATTTAAAATTTGATTACTGGATATCAGTTATGTATGTTTAAATACATAGTTACAAAGACTAAAATAATTTTGAGTTAAAACATTACTATAAATTTTAAATGACCATTAACTTGAATATGTTATAATCTCATAGACTTTTGCTGTTTCTACTGGATATAGGCAGAGTATATTTTTAAAACTTTTCATTATTTTTGTTTTATAAGTATAGAAACATACACAGTACACAGACAACATCAACTACATTTTATCCCGAATACATGGAATACATATATGATTGATTTCCCACCATTAAACCATTCATAACATGGATGCTAGGGTCTAAATGTGTTCCGCCAAAATTCATTTTCTAAAAATTTCAAGTCCTAGGTGATGCTATTAGGAGGTAGAGCCCTTGGGAGATCATTAGGTCACAAGGACGCAGTGTATAATTGGAAATAATGTCCTTATGAAGATGCTGAAGACAGACCATTTGCCTCTTTTCACCATGTGAGAGCACAGCAGCACTACCAACAGCCCTGCATTCAGTAGAGAAGTAAACCATTCAAGCTTACGGACTCAAGATCACAAGTGGAAGTAGCTCCCGGTTTTTGGAAAACAAATCATTTCCTTTTTTCCTCCCAGCCATCACCGTTTTGCTGTCCTGATTTTGAGTAAACTTGTAATCAATTCCCTGTTTTAAGTATTTCCAGATGAGATCTCCAACATAGCTCCCATTTTCTGGATAAGACCTAAATATTAAAACTGCCAATTGGTTTTTATCTGCATAACTTCCTTAGATTTTCCTTTCTCTAGAATATTATTTTCCCTCTGATTTTAAATTTGGAGTAGCTTCAAGGCCTCTCTATGTTGCTTCATCACTCCTTATAGATCACATGAAAATTTGTTCCCCCAAATTAAGTTATTTACTATAAGACTTCACAAAGTAAAACACATTGTACACAGAGAAATAAAGAAAATATTTTTTTTGATTTTTAAAGTTGTTTGGATGGAGTCTATGTATAGCAGTGGAGAAGAACAAAATGCTGCCAAAATCTTGTAAGCTTCCTGTGGTACAATCATTCAAACAGTTCTTTAGGTAAAATTCTCAGATTTTTCTCTCTAAGCCCTCCCTTGTCACTCTTTGCCCAAAATGTTGTTTGGTAATTGGGATAGTAAGTCTTAAAAAATCATGTGGATTGAGGAGAAACAGATGCTGAAATCCACACAGTATTATCAGTAACATCATCCCACACTAGGATGGTTTACTTCAAGTCCTTACGTTAGCAATGTTTTAGCTTCTTTTCTGGATGATGTAGCCCTTTCTTGATTCTCACTGAAGACACATATGCTTCTTTTCTTGTCCTCCATTTGACATGATAACTGAAACCAACATAATTTACCTGTCCTTATTTAGCACAATATTGAGAGTAAGTAAAAGAAGCTTAATTACTTTCTCCAGGAAATAATTGCTACGGAATAATAACACTGTGAACCACCTCAAATAGTTTATTTAAGAACAGTTTGTTCATCAGGATTTGCTTCAAGATTCCTATCTCAGCATGTTCACTTTATTCACCAATTCAAAACTATTCCATCATAACATGTATCCTCCTAAGTTCAAATAAAATATTTTCCCATGAATTTTTTATTTTTGAGCTAGTAATAAGATTCTGTCAAATTGATATTTTTTCTTACCACAGTAAGTCTAAAATCTTAGGCATGCTTGATCAAGTTTTATTTGTTTGCATTTGTTTTCCTAGTTTTTTTTTTTTTGGGAATCAACAGTTGACTGGCAGTTGGTTCAGGCTACTCCTTCTTACCTTGACAGATTCCTTAGTATGCCCATTGAATCACTACCTTCATAATCTCTACATGCCCTCTGCAGGGAATTCAACTTCCCATAAACTACAAGCAAGAATCGAAAGAGACTTTAGAAAGCTAAACTCTGGCCTTCCTACTGTCTCTTCACTCTGCAACTGCAATCTTAGTTTAATGCAGCCACACAGTAATTGTTATGGACACCTTGCAAGCCCATTGTTTTCCAAAGTCCCAAACATTTAGATGGGAAAAGCCCTCTCTCCTTATAAAATCTCCCAAACCACCTCACAAGTTTCCTTACGTTGGTCCAAAACTCAGAGAGGTCACATTGGGAATTTCTTAATAATCTTTATTTTTCTTCCTTATAATCTCATTGATTAGAGATAAAGATAATTCTCTATTTCTTGTTCCTTTGTGATCTTCCTTAGAGAAAACTGCCTAATTGGCCCTTTCAGTCATTTGATAAGCTCAAGGGAAAGTTTTTGTAGTAAAAAGCTCAACTTTGAGAGTGAGGATTGATCAATGGCTTCTTTTCCTAGAACAGTGGCTCTCAAACAGAGACAATATTGCCCCTACAGATCTCTGGCATGCAAATACACTTCAATTGCCATGTTTTGGAGGATGTTATAGGCATCTCCTACTAAGTGTCCTTCAATGCACAACACAGCTACCAAAAACAAAGAATTATTCAGCACATGTTAATAGTGCTAAGGTTAATAGTTCTGTTCTAGACAATATTACCCCCCTTTTTTCCTACAATAGATCATAAATAAATAAATAAATACATTTATGTATAGTGATAACTTTTTTTTTTTACTTTACAGGCAATGAGTGATTGCTGTTTATTCATTCACTTAGTCAAGTATGTATGTACACATTTCTATTTAGTGCTGCTGAAATATTTATCCACCAAGATTATTACAATGTATTTCTCTTTGCAAAAGTGTTTCCAAAAATCAGTCTTAATTTGCAATGGAATTTAATAAGCAGTTATTGTACATCTCTTCTAAGTAATCATTCCTGGAGGATACAAACATGTCTAAATGAGAGCTTCTTTTAATCCAGGGACTTAACCAGTAAGATCTACTCCACTAAGAACTATAATTACGGTAAAAAAAAAAAAGTATTTTGAGAAGAGAGGGAAGTAACAGATTAATTCCTGTTAAGGAGTTTTAGGAAGGCCTTATTTAGTCAGGAGAATATAAGCATATTGGGAAATAATAAGTATTCAAGGGAAAAAAAAACTTAACAAATGCAGCAATTTAAATTCCATGGTAAAGTTGAGTTAATTTTAATAATTTAAAGTTATTTAATACAGTTTATAGGAGCAGTGAGGATTAAGAAGATATTTAAACAAATTTTTTATAAAAGGTAAATTGTCATGTAGGTAGTAAAGGTTGTTTTCAAGCATAAGGTTTCACAGAAGAATATTCCTGAGAAATTGATGCAAATTTGCACATGCTCAGAAATAAAATATTTGAATTTAAGATTGATTGTTTTACATATTGTACACTAATAAGTATTCATTTTGCATGTTCTTTGGAAGAGAACATTGAAAGCATTTGTCTAATCAATGATACATGTACATCTTCAAACTTGTATCTTCCAGAACATCAAAATTTGATTTAATTACAAGTTAATGAGATGTATTTGGTTCCATCTCTATTGATTACGATTTTATAGGGCTTTACAGTTATAAGTTAAGATCTTCTTACCTAATATAGTAAAATAACAAAAATACAGCAAAGTCAATTAATTTTATTCAATTTTTTTTCATGTTGGAAACAAAAAATAAGCTGGGTAAAAGGAGAATGTTCTCTTTTGGTGTCATTAAAGACCAGTAGAATCCCATCAGTAACGTCCTCAAAGGTCAACAGTTTGTGTCTATAAAGGCAAATTCAATTATCTTGAACACACTCAGCAAGTACCACATTACTTCATTTATTATGCTTGATTGTTTAAACTAAGACAAAGGTGCATTTGTGAGATTCATTATAGTGTACCTAGATAAGAGAATCTATAAGCTAATTTTAGTATGGAGAAAAATTTTAAGACATATTTGTTTATTTTGTATCAATAGATTAAAAGAAAGAAGTGCTTATCACCTTCAATTTGCAACCTAAAAATTTCAACATCAACATTAAAACTGTTGCATTAGTTGTTTTAATATTCTGTTTTCAAAACTGTTGACTCATTGTGATTTCTAAAAGTGGCACAAAATAAAATTAAATCACATTTATATGAACATGTTATTGTTGCCAATACTATATGAATTAGAACTTGCATTTTTTCAAAGAGCAATACTGAATAAAGCACATTTATTTTTAACAACAACTACTAGTTTATATTTACCTAACGCAAATTTCATAGTGATTTAAATTATTTTGACACAAAATATTAGACAATATTTGGACAATCATTCCTGAATGTTTATATAACTCTTCTAGGACCCATAAAAATATTTCTATCATACTGAAATGTCAGTGTCTAGAATAATCAGAATGATATTTTCTTGAATATGTGTGATTTGTGACATCCCAAGCATTTCTACATATGGCTGGTAGAGTGGGCTCAATCCTAGTAAATTCATTCATTCTCTATATTAAGTGATAAAGACAAACTTTCTAACTGAATTGCTCAAGTATAAATATTACCTGCTCATGACAGAAATAAACAGATGTGACCACAACATGGACATTTGTTGTGCATATATGATGTGACTTGCAGTAAAGTTAAGACTCAGTGGCTTTTCAAGTAACCAGGTAAACATTTTGTACTGATAGTAATACAATACAGAATCATGTTTCTGAAAAGATAAACTATATGACAAAGTCAATCAACATCTTTGGAAACAGACAAAGTCTTTTATGGTAACACAATATTTTTAGGCAAATGTGCAAATGCAAACGTGAGGCAGCAAACAGTGTAATAAATAAACCTCAGTGGTTTAAAATAATTAACTTAGTACCAGATGGTAACTTGAACTCTACGTGTACCAGCCCCAACAGAGTGGCTCAGTTGCAATTATGCATCATTTTCACACTAGAGTTAAAAAAGGCAATTTAAATGAAATTGATCATAATCACGAAGTACCTAAATAGAAAAAAGAAATGAAATTTTAATCTTAGTGATTCTCCATTAGAATGAGAAGAACTCTTACAATAAAGGCTTTCTTATTCACTACTAAAAGAGGGTCAACAACCCGTTTTCTTTTCTGTGTTAGTATCAAGCCTTGTTATTGAAATAATGGTTTCTATGAGAGCTCTGCAGGCTCTCCATTATCAAACCTGTGTATGAGATACAAGAAACATAAGACAATTTGAATTTTTAGCATTATAGCTCATGAGGTCAGCCCATTGGTGAGGTTGAGATATTTCATTTCAGACTAGAACTTCTTAGCTGACAAAATAACTAAGGACTTATAGACTGTATAGCAGCTTGGGGATAATATTTTCCTCTCCTAATACAAATGAATATACAAAGTAATAAAATATATTTTCTCTTCTTGAACTAATGTTATCGTTTCTATAACTAACATTTTGCATATTATTCTCTAAAATGTAAAATGTTTATGCACAGGCACACATGTACACACAAGTATAAATGCACACACACACATATAGATATATATACACATACATGGAAAATCCTAGAGATGACATTGTTATTAGATATGTATTTCTGTTTTGTTCTACTGTGAATTATTTTATTTGAATCCAAATAAAATGAATTCATGTTATAATTGTATGTATGTTAAATAAAATTTATAGGAGGCCATAAGTTTGGAGTAAGCTCCTGCCTCGTGCCCAATAGATCATGCCCAAGTGGAGTTACTCGTGATGAAATTCCAGGCCACCAAGCTGAAACTAAGATCCTCATCTGAACTTCTGAGAGAAATCAAGGAGGTAACCAGCCTGATAAGGAAGTCTCTGCCTTAACTTTTATATGAGAAGTAACTTTTAAACTGCCAATCCTGTTTCTGCTTTCTTTAGTCCTTTTCTGCCCATGAAACCAACCTCCTCTGCTAGGCTCATCAGAAGACTCATTCTAATTTATACAAAGAGCCCTTGCTGGCTGGGCGCGGTGGCTCAAGCCTGTAATCTCAACACTTTGGGAGGCTGAGGTGGGCAGATCATGAGGTCATGAGTTCAAGATCAGTCTGACATACATGGTGAAACCCTGTCTCTACTAAAAATACAAAAATTGGCCAGGCATGGTGGCACATACCTGTAATCCTAGCTACTTAGGAGGCTGAGGCAGGAGAATTGCTTGAATATGGGAAGCCAAAGTTGCAGTGAGCTGAGATCATGCCAATGAACTCCAGCCTGGGTGACAGAGTGAGACTTCATCTTAAAAAAAAAAAGGAGGCATTGCCTGATTCCAGGATTAAAATAGGCTGGGTGCTATGGCACCCACCCTTAATACCAGTACTTTGGGAGGCTAAACTGGGAGGATCACTTGAGTCCAGGAGTTTCAGATAAGTCTGGATAATATAGTCAGACCTCATCTCTACAAATATTGTAAAAAAAAAATTTAACCAGGCATGGTGGAACATGATTGTAGTACCAGTAACTCAGAAGGCTGAGGAGGGAGAATCACTTGAGCTCAGGATATCAAGCCTTCAGTGAACTGTGATTGCACCACTGCATTGTAGCCTGGGTGACAGAGCAAGACAAGTCTCTCTCTCTTTCTCTGTGTACACACACACACACACACACACACACACAATATAGTAAATATATAATTTATATTAAATAAATATATATATTAAATATATACAAAATCACAAAAGTCAATTAAGATCTTAAACAAAATGTATAAATTTATCTTTTAACATGTAGAATGAATTTATTGAATCCTTACATGTTCTCATCGTACCCAAAAAAGTTTTGAGAAACTATCTATAGGGAAAATTATTGTTGTGTATTATTTAATACTTTAAGCATCATATGTAGTAGCAGATAGGAAACAGATATGTTACAAATAACTCACACCTGTTATCTAAGGTAAAACAGTAATTCTCTTATTCTTTCAGATAAAATATGATAATTTGGACTGACCTCCTAAAACTACTCAGTGACTTAGAATGAATAAAATGGCACATTGACAATATAATTGAAATAGATTAACAAATGTATTAAAATTATTCTATTTATTATTTTGCTCATTAAACCAAGCAAGTAAGCACAATTTAAAATATTATTTCTTTTCTTTTTTTTTTTTTTTTTGAGATGGAGTTTCACTCTTGTTATCCAGGCTGGAGTGCAATGGCACGATCTCAGCTCACCACAACCTCCGCCTCCTGGGTTCAAGCAATTCTCCTGCCTTAGCCTCCTGAGTAGCTGGGACTACAGGCGAGTGCCACCATGCCCAGCTAATTTTTATATTTTTAGTAGAGACGGGGCTTCACCATGTTGACCAGGACGGTCTCTATCTCTTGACCTCGTGTTCCACCCGCCTCAGCCTCCCAAAGTGCAAAATATTACTTCTATGAACTACATCTGTTCAGAATTTTTTTTAGAGATGTATAGAAATAGTGTCAAGCTACTATTTCTCTGGCTCATATTTACCTATAAGAACTTTAGAATTAAGTAATTTTTTTCCATTTTTTTTTACTGAGATGGCGTCTCACTCTGTTGCCCAGGCTGGAGTGCAGTGGCACGATCTCGGCTCACTGCAACCTCTGCCTCCCAGGTTCAAGCAATTCTTTTGCCTCAGCCTCTCAAGTAGCTGAGACTAAAGGCATGTGCCACCATACCCGGCTAATTTTTGTATGTTTAGCAGAGACAGGATTTCACCATATTGGCCTGGCTGGTCTCAAACTCCTGACTTTGTGATTTGCCTGCCTTGGCCTCCCAAAGTCCTGGGGTTACAAGGGTGAGCCACTGCACCCAGCTGAGTTCAGTGAATTTTAATGAACACAAATAATGTCACATGTGCAGTAAAACAATTCAAATATATCATGGCCAAAGGAGTAATCTGAAACTTAAGTGCATTTTATTTTAGAATACTACAAAAACAAAATTCAGAACAGGGTGGAAATAATTTGTCTATAGTTTACAAATGACAAATTATCATGTTTTCTTTAATACTGTTTCGCATTTTCTAAGCATTTTACTTTTGCAGTATAAGAATATATTTTACAAAAGTACATTAAGATATATGTAAAATACATTTAATTATACCAATACATAGAAAACAAAATTTAAAAATGTATAGTGTACAGTACTATTCTTTATTTATTTTTTACTTTTCCATAGGTTTTTGGGGGTACAGGTGGTGTTTGGTTACAGGAGTAAGTTTTTTAGTGGTGATTTGTGAGATTTTGGTAAATCCATCCCCAAGAAGTATACACGGAAACCTTATTTGTAGTCTTTTATCCCTCCCCTCCATCCCTCCCTTCCCTTCAAGTCCCCAAAGTCCAATGTATCATTCTTATGTCTTTGGGTCCTTATAGCTTAGCTCACACATATTAGTGAAAACATAGGATGTTTGGTTTTCCATTCCTGAGTTACTGCACTTAGAATAATAGTCTCCAATCTCAACCAGGTTGCTGTGAATGCCACTAATTCATTCTTTTTTATGGCTGTGTAGTATTCCATTGTGTGTGTGTGTGTGTGTGTGTGTGTGTGTGTGTGTGTGTATCACAGTTTATCTATTCTTTAATTGATGAGCATTTGGTTTGGTTCCACAATTTTGCAATTGCAAATTGTACTGCTATAAACATATATGTGCAAGTATCTTTTTTATTTTCCTCTAGGTAGATACCCAGTAGCCCAGTAGTGGGATTGCTGGGTCAAATTGTAGGTCTACTTTTAGTTCTTTAAGGAATGTCTACCCTGTTTTCCATAGTGGTTGCACTAGTTTACATTCCCATCAGCAGTATAGAAGTATTCCCTGATCAACGCATCCATGCCAATATCTACTGTTTTTTAGTATGAAACCCATTTGGTCATGGTGAATTATCTTTTTGACATGTTGTTGGATTCGGTTAGCTAGTATTTTGTTAACGAATTTAGCATCTATGTTCATCAGGAATATAGGTCTGTAGTTTTCTTTTTTGGTTATGTCCTTTCCTGGTTTTACTATTATGGTGACACCAGCTTCACAGAATAAATTAGGGAGGATTAGCTCTTTATCTTGTGAAATAGCGTCAATAGGATTTGTACCAATTCTTCTTTGAATGTCTGGTAAAATTCTGCTGTGAATCCATCTGGTCCTGAAGGCTTTTTGTTGGTAATTTTTAATTTACCATTTCCATCTCACTGTGTATTTCTGGTCTGTTCAGGATATCTAATTCTTCTTGATTTAAGCAAGGATGTTTGTGTCTTTCCAGAAATGTGTCCATCTCCTCTATATTTTCTAATTAATGCACATAAAGGTGTTCATAGTAGCTTTGAATGATCATTTGTATTTCTGTTATGTTAGTTGTAATATCACCCATTTTGTTTCTTATTCAGGTTATTTGTATTTTCTCTCTTTTTTTCTTGGTTAATCTTGCTAATGGTATATTATTTATATTTTCAAAAATCCAACTTTTAGTTTATCTTTTTTTTAAAAATTTAATTTAGTTCTGCCTTGATCTTGGTTATTTCCTTTCTTCTGTGGCATTTGGATTTGGTTTGTTCTTGTTTCTATAGTTCCTTCAGGTGTGACTTTAGATGGTCAGTTTGTGCTCTTTCAGTCTTTTTGATGTAGATGTTTAGGGCTATGAACTTTCCTCACCTTTGCTGTATCCCAGAGGTTTTCATAGGTTGTGTCACTATTGTCATTCGGTTCAAAGAATTTTTTCATTTTCATCTTGATTTCATTTTTGACCCATTGATAATTAAGGAGCAGGTTATTTTATGTCTATGTATTTGCATAGTTTCAAAGCTTCGTTTTGGAGTTGATTTTCAGTTTTATTCCACTCTGGTCTGAGACAATGCTTGATATAATTTTAATTTTCTTAAACTTATTGAGGCTCCTTTTGTGGCCTATCATGTGGTCTGTCTTGGAAAAAGTTTCATATGTTGTTGAACAGAATGTGTATTCTTTCAGCTGATGGATGCAATTTTCTGCATATATCTGTTCAGTACATTTGTTAGGTATAGTTTAAATCTATTGTTTTTGTTCCAAGGTAGTTTAAATCATTGTTTTTTTGTTGACTTTCTGTCTTCATGACCTGTCTAGTGCTGTCAGTAGAATATTGAGGTCTCCTACTATTATTGTGTTGCTATCTAATTTCTTAGGTCTAATAGTAATTGTTTCATAAATTTGGGACCTCCAGTGTTAAGTGCATATATGTTTAAGATTGTGAAATTTTCCTGTTGGACAAAGCCTTGTACAATTATATAATGTCTGTCTTTGTCTTTTTTGACTGCTATTGCTTTAAAGTTTGTTTTGTCTGATATAAGAATAGCTACTCTTGCTTGCTTTTGGTGTCCATTTGCATGAAATGCCTTTTTCTACCCCTTTACCTTAAGTTTATGTGTATCCTTATATATTAGGTAAGCATCTTGAAGGCAGCAGATAGTTGGCTGGTGGATTCTTAGCCATTCTGCAGTTCTGTATCTTTTAAGTAGAACATTCAGGCCATTTACAATCAATGTTATTATTGAGATGTAAGGTACCATTCCATTCATGTTGCTATTTGTTGCCTGTGTACCTTGGTTTTTTGTTTTTGTTTTTTAAATTTTGTTTTATAGGTCATGTGAGATTTATGCTTTAAGCAGGTTCTATTTTGATGTGTTTCCCATATTTGTTTCAAGATTTAGAGCTCCTTTTAGCAATTCTTAGAGTGGTGGCTTGGTATTGGCAAATTCTTTCAGTATTTGTTTGTCTGAAAAAGACTGAATTTTTCCCTCATATATGATGCTTACTTTCACTGGGTACAAAATTCTTGGCTGATAATTGTTTTATTTGAGGAGGCTGAAGATAGGGCTCCAATTCCTTCTGATCTGTAGAGTTTCTCCTGAGAAATCTGATGTTAATCTGATAGGTTTTCCTTTATAGGCTACCTGATTCTTTTGTCTCACAGCTCTTAGATTTTTTTTACTTCATATTAACTTTATATAACGTGGTGACAATGTGCATAAACAATGATCTTTTGGTAATCAATTTCCCGAGCGTTTGTGTTTCTTGTATTTGGATGTCTAGGTCTCTAGCAAGGCCAGGGAAGTTTTCCTTGATTATTCTCCCAAATATGTTTTCAAAACTTTTAGATTTCTCTTCTTCCTCAGGAATGCTGAGGTTTGGTCATTTAACATAATCCCAGACTCCTTGGAGGCTTTATTCGTATCTTCTTATTCTTTTTTTCTTTGTCTTTGTTGGATTGGGTTAATTTGAAGACATGAATTTCTTTCTTCTACTTGTTAAATTCTATTGCTGAGACTTTCCAGAGCATTTTTTTGCATTTCTGTAAGTGTATCCAATGTTCCCTGATGTTTTGTTTGTAATTTATGCTATATATTTCCCTGGATATTTCTCCCTTTAGTTCTTGTGTCATTTTTTGGATTTCCTTGCACTGGCCTTTGCCTTTCTATGGTACCTCCCTGATTAGCTTAATAACTAACCTCCTGAATTCTTTTTCAGGTAAATCAAGGATTTCTTCTTGATTTGGATCTATTGCTGGTGAGCTAGTGTAATTTCTGGGGGTTGTTAAAGAATATTGTTTTGTCGTATTACCAGAGTTGGTTTTCTGGTTCCTTCTCATTTGGGTAGGCTCTGTCAGAGAGAAGGTCTAGGGCTAGAGTCTGTTGTTTAGATTATTTTGTCCCACAGGATATTCCTTTGATGTAAAACTCTCTTGCTTACATGTGGATATGGCTTCCTGAAAGCCTAGCTGTAGTGACTATTATCTTTCTTCTGGGTCTAGTCACCCAACATGTCTATGAGGCTCCAGGCTGGTACTGGGGATTGTCTGCATGGAGTCCTATGATGTGAACCATCTATGGTTCTCTCAGCTGTGGATGCCAGCACAGTATTTGGGGGTCTCCCGGGTCCTGCAGGAGCAATTCATTTCCTTAGAGGGTCTGTTGATCATCTTGCGTATCCTGATATATTCTTGTAGTTGTTCTGGTGCTAAAATTCACAGTGCAGGCCTCCACACACTGCTCTGTCCATCCGGGTCAGAGCTGCAATCTCTAGCCTGTACGGAGCACAGAAGAGGCTTTCTCCTCACAGACCTTGGTTGGGCACCACTGCTAGGTCCAGAAAAGAAAGAGAAACAACCCAGCACCATCATTTACATAACTCAGTAGTACTATGGTTTTAAAAGTAAGTTTTCCGCAGTTTAAATAATTTGCATGTGTATTGGGTATTCACTGCTTGAAATTCAACTGAAAACTGGAACAGTTGTTTCATAAACTTATGAAATATAGGCTTAAATGTAATTAGTATTTCTGTGACTCTGTTAGTAAAATATATATAAAATTATGCTATACTATTTACCTATATGAGATGGTATACTTTAGTGGTTATTTGTGCAACTCTGGAGTTGACTTAACTGGGTATGAAAACCTCCTCCATCATTCATTAACTCTTCATAAACATAGTTCTCTGATAATATGTCTTTATATATAAAATATGAATAACAATTTTATGTGGCATTATTATACATTTTAATGAGATAAGAAATGTAATGTATTGTTTAGAATAAGAGCATATAGCATGCACAAAATAAATATTTGCTATACTTAATTTTCATTTTTAAAATTTAATTTTACTATTAAATGTTGTTTGATGGGATGAACCCAAATGTAGCATATTGGCAAGAAGTGAGTGATATTCTGCAGAATATTGAGATGCCTTTTCTGATAGCATCTGTACTGTAGATGTATGTGCTACTTGTATATGTTAATCAACATCTCCTTCTTTACTTCTACATACCCAAGCACATGTCCTTGAATTTTAGCTCTAGAAAGGCATAGACCATAGAGCCTAAGAAACGTTTATAGATTACTTGGACAAATGATCAAGAAAAGTGTATTGGTTCAATACACATTTAGGAAGTATAATAGATTCTACTAGATCATTGTATATTGGTACTGAGGGAAACAAAAAAAATAATTATTTAAAATATATTATTTTCAACCAAGGGAAGGACATACAATGCTGTAGAAGAAATTGGTTGTCATTGAGGAATTACATGCTTTTCTTGGTGAAGATTGCAATTATATTTAAAAATTAAATATAATTTTTAAAAGTATGGGCTGAAGAGTCATGGAGTAATCATCAAATTGCAGCTAACTGAACAGATGAGAAGAATCTCCAAATCAAAGGGAGAATCAGCTGTCATAGGTGTATCAGTAAAACTACAAGGGAGTAGTGCCATAGAATGCAATGAAACAGAGTGTTTAAAGAATGTGAAATATAAAAAGGTGAAATGGTGGTCTGGCTCCTCTAATGTCTTTACTTGAATTAATCCATTTAATACTCACTATAATACAATAAGCTATGTATTGTTTTAAACATCGGTAACTTACCCAAAGTCACAGATATTTATGTTTTGCTTGCAATTCAATGACAGCTATTGGAATCAATCCATATACTATACTGTGAATGCAAATTTTATTTATTTAATTTTTCTCTCTCTCTGTAGTGCTCTCTCTCTCACACACACATACACAGACACACACACACACACATCCACAACCAGCTGGTGTAGATATTCACATTGGTCCATAAAGGCAGTTTTGCTTGAGGAATATCTCAATAAACCAGTCCAAGAGAAGGGAGACAGAAAAGTGAAGAATAATATTATAGTCTAACTTTCTGGAAAAAACTGAAAAGCCATTTCTGCTTATATTCTTAGCCATGTTCAGGAAAAAGCCTTAATGGAAAAAGAAGTTTTAATGTTTAATTAGTATATACATAACTGAATATTATTATAATATGTGAAGAGAGAAAATGAATATTGAAGTATATACTAAGTAGCTTCAATATCTATATTTTCAAGTAATTCATTTATGGTCCTAATTTTCAAGGTAGGCATTATACATTTACTTAAATGAAATAGGAAAATTAAGGTTTCCAGCACCCACCCCTTTGCATTCCACCCCATCACTTTCCAAAATGGTGAAGTCATATCTATTGTTTATATCAGTATTCACTATGTACCTTGGTAGATTATGCAAATAGTATCCATATCCAAAACATGTCAAAGGTCAAAGTATTTCATTTATAACATTTTATTTTCCCAAAGTTAACTTACTATCACTTAGTGTGTGTTTAGTATTAGCCACCCTCCAGTTATCCAATCCAAATGAAAACATCAGATTTCTCTCAATTTCATCTACATGGGACATTCTCTTAGAGCTAACAGTTGTCATGCTACAATAAGGAGTAATTACCTTCTCTGTCTACAGAACAGAAATTATGTGATTTTCCTTCAGTACCACACTAGGAATTTCTCCAAAACCTTTACTATGTGGATCTCGTTTTCTGGATATCAGAACCTTGATGCTTTGCTCCCTGAGAATGCCTCCCTAAGTTGTAAGACCTTGCTTATTTTAAAATGTCTCTATTTATCTTTAATAGTAATTCAAGATTTAATTAGGTATAGAATTATAATGTTAATCACCTGCTCTGACATAATTTTGTTTTCTTCCTCTGGATGATTTCATCATATTATATTTTAAACTTGCAATCTGAAATTTCAATTGATGGGACTTAATGTAAATTTTTTTTTCATCTCTTTTGCTGGGCATACTTTAAATCTTATCAATTAGGAAAAGTATATCATTTTAATTAATTTAAAAAGAAAAAAGCCTAGGCAATAAACTTGGGGGGAAACTGGCAATCAACTATCCACAAAGTTTCTGATTTCAATGATCATAAAAATCAATATGTTTCAAGCTTTACATAACACATGATTCTTATGGGGTTTAAAGTTTTTGAGTGAATAGAATAAGATAGATGCTGCCTCAATTCTTTAAAAAAAACTTACCATCATATTGATATCTAAAAGTTTGCATCAAAGATAAAGAAACTCAATAAAGTTTACATAAAGGAGCAAAAATACTAAAATAGTGATATTAAAAATCATCTCTGACATTTCATATAAATTATTAGACACCAAGATTAAGCAGGACAATTTCCAAAATGCAAAAATGATAGTTTATTAATAAATACATTATATTTAAATATTAATAGAGAAGGAGTCAACATAAAATGTGAACAGTCAATGGATGCTGAAGAGATAATTCAATACATTTCACCATTAAATTGAAAACTCTTAATAAGGTAATGAACTTGGCAACCACACATTCTCTATTAAGTCTAGACAACTCTAAGAATTTCACATCATTCTCTTTCTTTGACATAATAAAAATGTATGTCCATTTGAAAACAACATATATGATCACATTTAGGTTAGAAACACTGGAGGATTTTCTATTAAAGTCCCAGGCAGTGTGGAAAACAGAAATGAGAGTAAAGATGTAAGAGAAGGCTGTTTTTGAATCATTGACACAAATGCTACATAGTGGTGTCCAGTAAGCGATTGAGCCTCACGCTCCTTTGACCTCTGAGAGACAAAAAAATAGTATCAAAGAACAAGAATTTAGCTTTGCCACAAATAATCACAAAAAAAAAGTACAGGAGGACCAAAATAATGTATACTTTTTTTTCTTTTTGCCAGTGATAGTGACTAGCAAAAGATTTTACTGCATGATGGCAAAGCGAGTGAGTCACAGTTCAGAGTTGCCGGAGTTTGATGTATGGTGGAAAAGTTGAGTGGAAGTTTACTATATGTGATTTAATGATCCCTTTGATAGGAAGTAGGTTCAAAGAGGACGTTGACTTCAAGAAAGTAAAACCTACATGTAAGATTTCAATATATTAATAAAAAAGAGCATTTCGTAGCTTTAAAGGATGTGATCTAGAAAAAATTACGTAACATTTTAGAAAAGTTTTACCCATGACTTAAGCCATATGCCAAAGTCAGGCCAGATAAAACAGTCTTGTAATGAAATATTGAAACATGGAAATTGGATAAAAAGGTAGAGAGGTTTTTCTGAACATGACCTAAGGTTAGAAACATTTTATTATTATTTTTAAATGGCATAATAACTATAAATATTTCTGGTGTATAGTGTGATATTTTGATGTATGTTTAGATTAGTAATGATCAAGTTAGAGTATTTAGCATATCTGTAGATACATTTCATGAAATGAGTGATAAACTTGACTACTGTGCTTGACATGGTTGGTTGATTTTCCACAGATATTTCTTCTACCACTTTTGAATCTCATTATTACAGGTTCCTCTGAATCTTAGTCTTGGTGACTAGGAACTGGGAAGCAGCTGTTGCTGAGCTTCTGGAAGTTTTAAATAATTGTTTAAAAAGATTCATAGAATGGAAATACTACTCTAATTAATAAAATTCTGTGGCATCCAGACCTGCAGCCATTTTTCCGACCATCTGAAAAAACAAGCATTTGATATTTTTGTGTTTACAGAAGTGTACTATACAAAGATGGGACAATCTTGTCAGAATGCTGCTGCCACCACTAACCTCATTTGCTTTGATAGAAACAATCACAACTATGTGCCCTTCCTGCTGCTACAATGGCTAACAGTGTTGCTGGAGAGCAGGTTGTAAAATATTATGTCTATTTCTTTAACTTTTATTTTAAGTCTGGTGTATATGTGCAGGTTTGTTACACAGGTAAGCTTTTCTCATGGGTTTTTTTTTGTGCAGATTATTTTATCACCCAGGTATTAATCCTAGTACCCATTAATTATTTGTCCTGATTTTCCACCCTCCACTCTACAAAAGGCCCCAGTGTATGTTGTTCCCCTCTATGTGTCCATGTGTTCTCATCATTTAACTCCCACTTACAAGTGAGAATAAGCAGTATTTGGTTTTGGTTTTCTGTTCCATTTTTTTTTAATCATATGCTGAGATTTTTTAAAAATCATATGCTATTTTTTTAATCATATTAAAATTCATGTTCATTATTAAAGTTAAGAATTTTATTTTATTTTATTTTTTGAAATGGAAGTCTTGCTCTACCACCCAGGCTAGAGTGCAATGGCAAGATCTCAGCTCACTGCAACCTCCACCTCCTGCGTTCAAGCAATTCTCCTGCCTCAGCCTCCTGAGTAGCTGAGATTACAGGCATATGGTACCATGACCCACTAATTCTTGTATTTTTAGCAGACAGGGGGTTTCACCATGTTGGTCAGGCTGGTCTCGAACTCCTGAACTCATGATCTGCCCACCTCAGCTTCCCAAAGTGCTGGGATTACAGGTATGAGCCACCATGCCCAGCCTAAAGTCAAGAATTTTACATAAATGGGATCACACAGCATATTTTGTTGATTTCATATGTACATATTTTGTTATTTGGATTCTAGCACTTAGCACGTTTAAGATTCAATCATGTTGTTGCATGAGATCCTCAGTTTTTAGTACACTTACATTTCTACTAAACTCCTCAATACTGTTGCGTATTACTAAAGCACAATTTATACAGTTATTATAGATTTATATCTGGGCTGCTACTAGCTTTTTGGCTATCAATAATTCTGTAATACTGACATGCTTTCAGTGTGCTTGGATAAACGTCTAGACTTGGAATATCCAGATTTTAGGGTACATAAATGTTTAACTTTTTAAGAAACAATAAACAGTTTTCCAAAGCAGCTGTACTATTTTATACTTCGACCAGCAGTGCATGTGGGTCACAGTCTAACACATATAGTATCTTAAGATGTTCATCTATTTTGTTTAAGCTGATCAAGTAAGAGGTAGGTTTGCTGTGTCATTGTGACTTAAAAATTCTAATTTCTCTGGTGACTAATGATGTTGAACACTTTTTCATACCCTTCTTTATGATTATTTTACTCTGAAACCTGTTTTAGCCTTTTGCCCATTTTTATTGGGTTGTCTTTTTATAATTGATTTGCAGTAGTTTGTAAAATATTTTGTCCTCAGGTACTTTTGAGTCTTTTTTTTAATGGTACTTTGATTCTGGGGTACATGTGCAGATCATGCAAGATTGTTGCACAGGTACATTCATAGCAAGGTGGTTTGCTGCATCCATCCCCCCATCACCTATTCCTGGCATTTCTCCCCATGTTATACCTTCCCACCCTCCCACCTACTGTTCCACCCCTAGCCCCCGCAACAGACCCCAGTGTATGGTGATGCTCCCCTCTCTGTGTCCATGTGTTGTCATTCCTCACCATCCACCTATGAGTGAGAACATTCAGTGTTTGATTTTCTGTTCTTGTGTCACTTTGCTGAGAATGATGGTTTCCAGGTTCATCCATGTCCCTACAAAGACACATACTCATCATTTTTTATGGCTGCATAGTATTCCATAGTGTATATGTGCCACATTTTCTTTGTCCAGTCTATCATTGATGGGGATTTGGGTTGGTTCTAGGTCTTTGCTATTGTAAACAGTGCCACGATGAACATACATGTGCATGTGTCTTTATAATAGAAGGATATAATCCTTTGGGTATATACTCCGTAATGGGATTACAGAGTCAAATGGAATTTTTATTTCTAGATCCTTAAGGAATCACCACACTGTCTTCAACAATGGTTGAACAAATTTACACTCCCACCAACAATGTAAAAGTGTTCCTGTTTCCCCACATCCTCTCCAGCATCTGTTGTTTCCAGATTTTTTAATGATTGCCATTCTAACTGGCATGAGATAGTCTCAATGTGGTTTTGATTTGCATTTCTCTAATGACCAGTGATGATGAGCATTTTTTCATGTTTGTTGCCTTCATATGTGTCTTGTTTTGAAAAGTGTCTGTTCATATACTTTGCCCACTTTTGGATGGGTTTGTTTTTTTCTTGTAAATCTGCTTTAGTTCTTTGTATATTCTGGATATTAGCCCTTTGTTCAGATGAGTAGATTGCAAACATTTTTTCCCATTCTGTTGGTTGCTGGTTCACTCTAATGATTGTTTCTTTTGCTGTACAGAAGCTCTGAAGTTTAATTAGATCCCATTTGTCTATTTTGGCTTTTGTTGCCATTGCTTTTGGTGATTTAGTCATGAAGTCCTTACCTATGCCTATGTCCTGAATGGTTTTGCCTAGGTTTCTTCTAGGGTTTTTATGGTGTTATGTCTTATGTTTAAGTCCTTAGTCCATCTGGAATTAATTTTAGTGTAAGGTGTCAGGAAGGGGTCCAGTTTCTGCTTTCTGCATATTGCTAGCCAATTTTGCCAACACCATTTATTAAACAGGGGATCCTTTCCCCATTGCTTGTTTCTGTCAGGTTTGTCAAAGATTAGACAGTTGTAGATGTGTGGTGTTGCTCCCGAGGCCTCTGTCCTGTTCCATTGGTCTATATCTCTGTTTTGGTACCAATACCATGCTGTTTTGATTACTGTTGCCTTGTAGTATAGTTTGAAGTCTGGCAGCATGATGCCTCCAGCTTTGTGTTTTTTGCTTAGGATTCTCTTGGCTATCCAAGATCTTTTTTGGTTCCGTATGAAGTTTAAAGTGTTTTTTTCCAGTTCTGTGAAAAAGGTCATTGGTAGTTTGAATGGGGATAGCACTGAATCTATAAATGGCTTTGGGCAGTATGGTCATTTTTACAATATTGATTCTTCCTAACCATGAGCATGGAATGTTTTTTCCATCTGTTTGTGTCTTCTCTTATTTCCTTGAGCAGTGGTTTGTAATTCTCCTTGAAGAGGCCCTTTACCTCCTTTGCTAGTTGTATTCCTAGGTATTTTATTATC